>JALIGW010000001.1:205943688-206023688 GCA_023053685.1 Diadophis punctatus similis
GTCTTCTTGCTTTCGTCCTTCGGTGAGTTTGTGAACTTTTTTGGGGGTTTACACGATATTGGTTACCTTCTAACTGCCAATACCTTCTGCTATTTTTGAAGCCCTGTCGATAATTTTGCTTATTCTTTAGCAGTTATTTCACTTGCGTGGCTAATTATATGGACTGCATGAACGGATTATGCAGATTGATTTCGGTTATTCTTTCTTTGCTCAGTGAAAACTTAGCGTTGAACTAGAGAAAGTACAAAGTTGCACTTGCAGCACTGGAGAAGATCAGCTGTGCAAAAGTTGGATTACCAAATATTCATGTGACTTTTTACACTCATTCCACCTGTTGGTTTTTTTTGGTAGCTTCATGTTTTGTGAAACTTTTTCTGCAACTTATGTGACATGCAGAAACATAAACGATCATCTGTGTCCAGACTTCAATTTAATTATTTTAAATGCTTGGTAGGAATACTGTTCTATTGCTTTTAAGGCAAAAGCTAGAATTTGGAGACATCTGGTGGGCTTTCTCCTAGTGCAACATTGATGTTTTCTGCAAACATGACCTATCATCTCTGTCTTTTCCATTTCCAACAGTAGCTCTCTTGCCTTCAAAATGTTAATGTTAGTCATTACCTTTAAAGCCCTTTATGGCATGGTCCAGAGTATCCTAAGTATCTGAGGAGTCATCTCACCCCAGTGGTGAGACTAGCCTGCCCCACTCGTTCCAGACTTTGGATCCTGTCTGCCAAAACCATTTAGCTGGTGGAGTCCAGGCGAAGACCCTTTTCTGCTGTGGACCCCACCCTCTGGGATATTCTTCCTCTGGAGGTAAGATCGGCCACCATCTTCCTGGCCTTCTGAAAGAGCCTGAAAACCTGACTGTCCCACCTTGGCCTGGAACGCTCTATGCTGGGGGTGGCTGATGGGAATAGAGAGAACATCCTCACTCCCATGCCGCCCAGCCTCTTGGTTTTTAGATTCCTATTTAATCCTCTTCATTTTAATTGTTTTGTATTATCTTTTCTACCTTTTTATTTTATTTTAAGCTGTTGTAAGGAATATCCTTCTGGGTTCAGTTCCAAGTGGGAAAAAAGACACTGGATTCATGGAAGTTGCTTGGAAAGAAGGTTTAATGGTAGACAGGAGCACATGGCAGGAGCCCCTGTACAGAAAAGGTAGATTACATGCTTCCAGATGTGGGTGAAGAGAAAAAGGGAAGGGAAGATGCTGAGTCCCTTGGTTTTATAACCTCTGTTGGGTCCCACCTCTTAGTTTCCTGTTCCTGTGTATATAGTGCACTGATTGGTGGTCAGGCTCCCAGGAGGCCATGCAGTGGCAACTCTATAGGCTTTTGTCTGTCCCAGGCTTGGCTGAATGAAAGGGCCTTGGGCAAATCCTAATATGGCTATGACTGAAGGAGATAAGTCTTTGTTATGTAGAAGACTGCTCCAGGCTAGGTGGGAGGAATGTGGCAAGGGTGGGGGCAGGGAGCCGCAGGAAGCTGCTTTGTATTTAAAACATGTTTCTCTTTTCCTCATTCAGGGAAACATATTCTTTCCTTTTTCAATGTTTCCTAGGATATTTCATTTTTTTCTAGGAGGGGGTGGGTGCTAACTTCCTACAAAGCCATACAGAGTCATTGCAACAAGGAGATGGGCAGCATAATCGATCGATCAATCAATCAATCAATCAATGCTGTAATTCCCAATCTGAGTGGGGGAAATGTTCATATCTCCATTTATTTTGGATCCTAGATGCTGCAGCTCATATGGCAGCTGCAACAGCTGCCAGGATTGATGGTGCTTGTAATCCAAAACTAGCTGAAACAACTGATTCTCAGCGTTCCAGAGAGAGACCTGTTAAGGCAGGGGTGTCAAACTCATGTTGTCATGGCGGCGTCACATCACGTATCGGGACTTTTTCCCCCTTCGTTAAATCGGGCGTGGCCAGCGCGTGACACATCCAGCCCACAGGCTGGGAGTTTGACAGCCCTGTGTTAAGGCATCAAGTGATAAACCAGTGAGTGGTTGTTGCAAATTAAGCCCATGGAAACAGTGCTGAATCACAAGTCCTTGGGCACTGCTGAGTGACCTGACACACACCTGGAAGGGAGACACAATTTGATTGCTGTGGATTACTGAATAAAACGTAACTGACTGCACTGACACAACACTTGATGTTTTGGATAGTGACACGGTGGGCATAAAAATTTAATTAATAAATACAATAAATAAACATCCCAGAACCATCAAAATGTGCTAAGTCAAACAAATCACATTCAGGTTCAGAGATTGGCAAACTCAGCCCATCTTTTTTTTCCTGACAAGTAGCAGTTGGCTCTCTGAGACTTCGTCTGTTGAGAACTAAAGCTTTTGAGAAAATGTGGATTATTCTGTGTGCAATAAGCCATTGATTTTACAAACCTTGCTTTAAACAACTTCAGAATTAACAGACAAATTCTGCTGAATACAGCAGCTGAGGAGAGGGGAGGGGAGGGAAAGGAAAGGAAAGGAAAGGAAAGGAAAGGAAAGGAAAGGAAAGGAAAGGAAAGGAAAAATGAGGCTGGGTGGGATCTTTTTCTGAGGCGATGGCAGTGGCTGAGGGCAGAAAGAGAGGGAAAGAAAGAGTTGGGACGATTGAGGGGAAAGCAGTCTGGTGGCATGATGATGATGATGATGATGATGATGATGATGATGATGATGATGATGATGATGATGATGATGACGACGATGGTATATTAGGTGTATAGGGCCAACAAATCAAAGGTGGCTATATAATTGGCAAGTCAGATAAAGACAAAGAGTCAAATGCTGAAAGAAAGTAATAATGTCAGAGCTACCTAAAAGAAAATGTTAATCAAATCTCATTGTTTGACACCCATCACAATCACTAAAGCACTTCAGACTGGTTTGAAAAGCCACATTTTCACTGCTTTTGTAAAGCAGAGTAGCCCTGTGACCAAACGGACCTCTTCTTCAGAGGCAAAGGTGGGATATACTGCCCAGAAGGTGAGGAGGAGAGAGAGGAGGTGATGTGGCCTAACTTGCTGTACTCATTGGAGTTACTGTTGTTTGGGTAGGGTAAGCCTCAAATTAATGGGTGTTCAGCTGTCAAAAACACTCTTTTTCCCATTAGTCTATTAAAATTGAGGACATAATGTTTCTGTGTTTGCTATCTGATCTGCTAAGCCTCCTATTCCTTTCAACAACACTTTATGCTCACTGAGATATCAGTACAAAAGGAAATGTAATAAATACCTTAAAACTATGCTGCTTGAAATTTTTATTAGGAAAGTTGGAATATTTACATAATGCTATGACGGGGAAAATGTTCACTACCGTAAGTGCTGTGATATGCAAGGGAGAGTTTGTTTTTTCCCATTTGTAATTCCTTCACCTTATCAATTTTCTCCTTTTCGGTGTCGTGTTCTGGCCTTTCTTTGAGATTAGCCTGGCTCCTTTTTGTAAAGATACAAGAGTGAAATGAACAAAGCTCCGTCTTCACAAGGAAGGAATTATTTTACACCCTCTTTGAAGGCTGGTTCTAAAAGGTCTGCAAGGAATAAATCTTCCTTGCAGACCTTTTAGAACCAGCCTTCAAATAGGGTGTCAAATAATGTGTGCATATATTAATGGAAGTGTTGCTTTTTATGGACATAAGAGCATTAAAAAAAAAACCCACCCATGTCTCTGGTCTTATAAAATTTTCTCCACTGTACAGGTTGTCCTCAACTTACAACCTTTGCTAAGTGAAACATTTGTTAAGTGAGTTTTGCCCCATTTTACAACCTTTCTTGCCACAATTGTTAAGTGAATCACCACAGTTGTTAAGTTAGTAACACTGTTGTGAAGTCAATCTGGCTTCCACCATTGACTTTACTTGTCAGAAGGTCGCAAAAGCTGATCACATGACTCCAGGACACAGCGACCATCATAAATATGAACTCGTTTGCAAATTGTCCGAATCATGTGATCAAGGAGATGCTGCAATGGTTGTAAGTGAGGAAAACGGTTCATAAGTCCTGTTTTTCAATAGTGTTGTAACTTTGAATTATCATTAAATGAACTGTTGTAAATCTAGAACTATTTGCAATTCATTTTCACAAGCAACAGACTTTGTCCTAGGTAAGTGGGCAAGGGATGGTTGTGTTTTAACAGAGTCTAGGCCAGAGAAACAGTATTGCGGATAAAGTCGAAGTCAAAATGAAAGCAGAAAATAAGAGCAAAGGGAAGTGTGGAGAAAAGGGGGAAAAATGACAGAAGGGAAACCTGGTTATTCACATTTGCAGCAAGGCCAGCTGAAAGTTTTCTTCATCTTCATGTAACACATAATAATGGAAGTCTCTACAACAGGGGTGGCCAAACTATGGTTCTTTGAGGACCTGTGGACTTCAACTCCCAGAATTCCTGAGCTAGCCATGCATGCATGGCTGGCTCAGGAATTCTGGGAGTTGAAGTCCACAGGTCCTCAAAGAACCATAGTTTGGCCACTCCTGCCGGAATCTACAAGATGTGACAATCACTGTCATTGCTGATGGCTTTCTTTTAAAAAATCTGATTATTTCAAGGATGATGATATATCAATAACCATTACGCATTCTACATCCAGGTAAAACTTCCTTGCTTGGAAACATTTTGCTTAAAAAAAATACTGGGGATAAAGAATAGGGAGCAAGTTTCCCCATTGTAGCTTATAGCCATATTTCAAGAATATTACATTATAGGTAGTCATCAACTTACAACCACAACTGAGTACAAGATTTCTGTTCCTAAGCAAGATAG
Source organism: Diadophis punctatus similis (assembly GCA_023053685.1). Taxonomy (NCBI): domain Eukaryota; kingdom Metazoa; phylum Chordata; class Lepidosauria; order Squamata; family Dipsadidae; genus Diadophis; species Diadophis punctatus. The sequence goes on from JALIGW010000001.1 coordinate 205,948,458, forward strand.
TTGTGAATTGAGTTTTGTCCCATTTTACGACCTTTCTTGCCATAGTTGTTAAGTGAATCACTGCAGTTGTTCTGTTAGTAGCACGGTTGTTAAGTGAATCTGGCTTCCCCACTGACTTCACTAGTCAGAAGGTCACCAAAGGTGATTACATGACCCCGGGACATAAATACATGCCAGTTGCCAAAGCATCCAAATTTCAATCATGTGACCGTGGGGATGCTGCAATGGTCATAAGTGTGAAAAACAGTCATAAGTTACCTTTATCAGTTCTCTTATAACTTCAAATGGTCAGTAAAAGAATGATTGTAAGTTGAGGACTATCTCTACTACTGAACTAAATGAGCCTTGTGTGAGTCTTGATGCATGAGTGCAGAGGGAATAAGAAAAACTTTTTTTTTTCAGATGTGAGTAAAGTCTGGTCCTCCTCAGAATGTTAAACTCCATTTCCCATCAGCCTTAGCTATTATAGCTCATGGGAAGGGATGGTGGGAATTGTAGTTTATAAATATCTAGAGGATTATACTTCATCCACTTTTCCTTCAGTGAATTCTGAAACCATGATGTGACACAGAGCTCAGGTCCTTAGGCCTTCATGCTCACATCCATCCCAAACAATAGGCCTACATATGCAGGTCTGTGAGGGATTGTTGTCATCCTTTTGTAATGATTAAGTGATATTCTTCACTTATTAACCTTTCTGTAAGGATGAAGTGACATTTATAAGTTCAAAACAACGCTTTTTTTCTGAGTGGGTGAAACTGAAGGAAGGTTTCCACAATGTGTCAGTAAATGTACAACATTTTACCCTCACCATTTATTTTCTTCCTTTTTTTAAAAAAACCATTCCATTAATTCATATTTTTTTAAAAAAAATCAGTCTCGAAAGGGTCAAGCGAGAAAACAGTATACTGGTTGTAAATCAAAGGCTACCAGAAAAATTTATGTCTTCGTCAGATTTGATAGCTGTGATTGGATTTATGCAAATTATGAGGTTAAAATAATTAGAATTAGGTTGAAGGTATAAATCAAACACCCCAAGCTGACATTTCTAACATTTTGCCTCTTAAGACTCAGGGTAGTTAAATTGCAAGTATGTCCTGGTGTTACTTGGTTGTATTGGATGGCAGCCAACAATGAGTTAAGAATACACATATGTTACCGCACAGTCACATTACTCTCTGAGACCCCTTTTATTATTCTTCCTTCTACCTATTGTTTTTTCCAACTCTGTTAGAATTACACACATTGTTTCCTAAAGATTCTCTTTCAGTTTGCAAACCTCAGGACTCTGGCAAGAGCTTCCTACTTCTTCCCTCCTGATCATAATCACTGACCTTTCCCCACGCAGCATTACGTCCTGTAACACTGATCACATAATTCAGATGCATTGGCTATGTGACAAGTCCCAATCCACCAGATTTAAACAAAGCCAGGGACTTAAACAGCCATACACTGAATCACACCTTGACTGGGTAAATTGATTACTGCAATGCAATCTACATGGACCTGCCTTTGAAGACTAGTTGTAGCTGCATTTCAACCAATGACTCTGGGCTGCTTACAATTCCAAAACTATCAAAACAATTAAAACAACAAAAAAAAAACAAATGAAGACGAATATACGTGTCCCAGGATAATGCTGCAGGATCAGGGGTGAAATGCTACCGGTTTAGGCGTACTGGTAGCGGCAGCTACTGGTGGTTTGGAGAACCAGTAGTGGCGGCAGTGCGAGGCTCCACCCACCCGCCCGGACAGTGCCATTTTCTTTTTTTTAACCTTCTGCGCATGCGCAAAGCCTTCTGCACATGCACAAAGCCTTCTGCGCATGCGCAGAGGGTGAAAAAAGCACACACAACAGTAGCACACGTGTGCAAAGCGGTAGGAAGGTAAGTAGATTTCACCACTGTGCAGGATCCAATCTGGATTGGTCACTGGGACCACAGGTTTCACTTTTCTGAGCTTTTGGACTCGTGCTGGAGCCCATCTTCAGGGAATTACTCTCAAAGCTGTCTAGAGAGAAGTTCTCTGAAGATGGGCTCCAGCACAAGCATGAAAGCTCAGAAGACAAAACCTCTAGTCCCGGTGACTGACCCAGATTGAACCCTGCCGAGGTGGCGCAGTGGTTAAAGAGCAGCACTGCAGTTCAGCAGTTCAGCTGTTCAAATCTCACCGGCTCAAGGTTGACTCAGCCTTCCATCCTTCCGTGGGTAAAATGAGGACTCAGATTGTTGGGGGCAATATGCTGAACTCTGTAAACCGCTTAGAGAGGGCTGTAAAGCACTATGAAGCGGTATATAAGTCTAAGTGCTATTGCTATTGCTATTGCCACAATTTAAAAAAAACATTTAAAATCAATTAGAACATCCAAAATAAGTATACACAGTAGCTGAGATAGTTAAGCAGTCAACAGTAAAGCCAAGAAATGGGGTCCTTGACACATTCAGAGCTCCAGGCATGGGAACACAGTCAAGTTTTTAAAGCCTTATGGAAGGCCAACAGAATTGGGATCCTTCTCATCTCCACAGGGAAGGATATTCCACAGAGGAGAGGCTACTGCTGAAAAGTCCCATCTTCTAGTCCCCACCAGTCGACCCTCTTTGGCTGATGAGATCCTGCAACATGCCCAGTCTGCTAGATCAAATTGGAAGGATAGAGACTCTTGGATTTTTGCAATGGCTTCCAGTTGGCGCCTGAAAACATTCGAAGTGCTGGTTTGAACAGATAACGCCTTTGCAGTCCAACATTTGGGCACTTGTAGGATTATCTCCTTCAGATAGAACTAGGCTGTCTGTATGTACATGAGCTTAAGAATCACCACTACTGGTTGGAATAAAGGGAAGGGGTTTTGTGCTTTTCTGTTTATGGCCCCACAGCTTATGGAGCTCCCAGAGAGATCCAGATGACATTCCTTTTTAAAGATATTCAGAAAGGCAGTCCAAACCAAGCTTTTCCACAGAGCTTTGAAATATTGTTAAATATGTAGGTTTTTAGAATTGGGCAGGGGGGGATTTGGTGGAGAAGAAGGTATTTGGGAATTGAGGTTGATTTGATTAGTTTTCATGGTTTTATGCCAGGTTTGTGAATTGCACAAATCCTTGTGGAGTTGATAGTCTACAAATACAGTACTACTACATACTGCCTTGGTAAGACCAGACTTCTAGGCACCAGGATACAAAAAAGATGTTGAGATTCTAGAAAGAGTACAGAGAAGAACAACAAAGATGATTAGGAGTCCGGAGGCTAAAACATATGATGAACAGTTGCAGGAATCGACTAGTCTAACGAAGAGAAGGACTGCAGGTGACATGATAGCAGTCTTCCAATATTTGTGGGACTGTCACAGAGAAGAGAGGATCAACCTATTCTCAAAAAAAAAACAAAAAACAAAAAACAAAACTGAGGACAAGACAAGAAGTAACAGACTGAAAGTTATCAATAAGAGATCCAACTTAGAATTAAAGAGAAATTTCCTGAAAGTGAGAACAATTAATCCAGAGGTGTCAAACTCGCAGCGTCACGGCAGCGTCACGTGACATATCGTGACTTTTCCCCCTTTTGCTAAACTGGACGTGGCCAGCACGTGACGTATACGGCCCGTGGACCTCGAGTTTCACAGCCCTGAATTAATCAGTGGAATGTCTTGCCTCCAGAAATTGTACTCCATCACTGGAGGTTTTTAAGAAAGATTGGACAGCCATGCAAGGGTATAAGGTCTCCTGCATGAATAGTGGGTTGGACTAGAAGACCTCCAAGGTCTATTCCAACTCACTTATTCAATATTCTGTATTCTAAACTGGATAAAGAGAGAAAGTGATTCTGTCAGACAGACTGATACACAGATTATATATTACCAAAAGGTGAGTGAACCCCCGCTGGGGTTCATAAAACCAACCTGCATCTTTTAAGGCTGACAAAGACAAAAAGTCACACCTTGGAAAGTCTACATAGAAACATCCCAAAATAAGGGTGATTGGAATAGCCCAGGCTTTATCATATGTTAAAATGCATAGCATTATATCGCTGCCTATATTTTTAACATATGCTGTTTCGTGGCATCTTCAAACTCTTTTTTTTTCTCTACAATGCAACCTTTGCTTATTTCAGTGATCCTGATAAAGGGGGGGGGAGAAGGGAAGAAATGTTTTTTTTCCTCTGGCATACTTTTTTCTTCTTCTTTTATTTTCTTTTCTTTTCCTGACAGACTATTAGAGACATTCTTGACAGATAACAAATCCCATATCATAGCTGAGAAACAATGTCTAAAAAAAATCTGAACTGGTGATGTTCATTAGATATATATATATATATTTGGCAACCCTGCAGCTAATAGAATAGAGAGACAAAAAAATCCCTTCTTGTAGCTTTTCTTTTTCCTCATTTTCTTTTTATAATTTTCCATGCCCTCTTTTTATTTTATTTTTTCTTCTTTCCCACTTCATTAATAAGATCTTTCTTAATAAGGAACATCCTTATAATTCATACTATTTTTGAGCTTCTTTTCTATCACTACAAGGCCTTCTTGTATTATTAGTTTTACAGAGACATAATCTATTATCTTTCATAACTGCAGTGATTACACTGGAAGTTCATACATTTCACAGCCAAAGATCTAACCTGCATTTAAAAAAAGGTCAGGAAAGTTACACTGACCCACCAGATTTCACTACCTGACAACACCACACAGGGTATATATAGTCTGTAAAAACAGAGAAATTACCCCACTCAAAAAATATAAAACCTCATACATGAAGGCCTGAATAATGTAACCTCTCTCAGTGTGTGTCTCCTTCTCTCTGAGAGCTTAAGGAAAGGTGGATGGTATATCCCTTTGTGATAGCATTGGAAAAGTCAACCAGTGCTACAAAAGATATGTCCCTTGTTGAATAGAATAATGCTGTCTCCAGGGTACGATGTTTGATTTATGTGGCTGCCAAAAAAAAAGTAGATTGCAACAAGTACTTGTTTAAAAAAATGGCATTTCTTTCTACCAGGCTTGTTTACGAAGAGCTTATTTTTAGCATCTTATTCCTTACTTGTCATTTCCATCCTTCTTGACAATGAAATGCTTGGGAAATGTTCACTTCGGAGAGTTTGTTTCCCCCCCCCCCCCGACAGTAGGAGTGGGCTGGAATTCTTATATTTATCAAATGCTGCTTATATGATTTGTTCCGTTGGGTTATAATTGGTTTAGCTGGGTGTAGAAGTCTAGGGAATACAGACGTTTGGAGCAGGTACTAGGTTTATTTACCACGAGACTGAGGAGAGGCTGATGTGTGTGTTAGGTGGCACTCTTTTATACAGACAGGCCCTTTTGTCCTCTTTTCATAGTGGCATCTCACTCAAATGAAAGCTAGCAGACTCGTCTTTGGCAAGGCTCGTAGACCTACTTCAGAAACTGCCACTGGCTGTTCTGGCATTGCGGCTGCATCTACGGCCTTTCAAAATGATGTAGCTGTTAAATTCACGCGCTAAAGGAAGACGCAAGGCTCAGGAACGTTTCAGCACCTTTATTTGCTATTCCCTAGAACTAATACGGACTGCCAGCAGGCTGCAGGGAAGCCGCTTTTAAGGGCTTCCCTGAAACTGGCTGGCCACTGACAGGAGCTTAAAGTTCCCGCCGCTGTGCTAACCAATCAGCAGCGGCTATGCAAATATGTACAATGTACATCCGTACCTAACAGTAGCTGTTTTTATCAGTCAAACTCAATGTTTTGTTTGTACTTTGCCCAGCTCTAATGATGTTTTGCCCAGCCCAAATGAATATGTTCCACTGCATACGGACAATGAGAAATAACTGGTGAAGTTAGCAGAGGTGGCTAAATTGGGCCGCTTTGATAAAATAAAAGAAAAAAAATGCAAGTACTTTGGTTTCTACTTGGAAACCGTTTCTGGACTTTGTGCTTGGGGGGGGGGGGAATGAAACTTTGATTTTGGGTTTGAATGATTAGATAGATCTGTTGTTTTGGAAAAGGCTAGCTAGTTTATACTATTATGTAAAAGTAAAAAGTTGAGGTTCGATGTTACTTCTTATTCTATTGCACCAAAGGGTTAGCCGGAAGTCAATACCTTTTTTTTCTTTCTTTCCCCCTTCTTCTCTACACTTTTCTCTTCCTTTTTCTCTCCTCCGTTTTCCTATTATTTGCTTTTGTATTTTATATTATTATAATAATAAAGGATTGACATGGAGAGCTAAAAAAAGAGAAATAAATAAAGAGAAATAGCTAAATTTATTTCTCTTAGGCATTCAGATTAGGCTGAATCTCAGGCTAAATTGAGTCTTTTTCAAAACCAACAAAGAAACACAGGATGTGGTTACTGCACACTCCCTAAAAATAGCCCATTCTTTTACAAGAAAGGTGTAGAAGGTGTAAGAACAGCTCCCTTGTGACTTATTATTAGAATAGATTTTATCTATCTATCTATCTATCTATCTATCTATCTATCTATCTATCTATCTATCTAACTATCTATCTATCATCTATCCATCCATCCACCCACCCACCCATCCATCCATCCATCCATCCATCCATCCATCCATCCATCCATCCATCCATCCATCTATCTATCTATCTATCTATCTATCTATCTATCTATCTATCTATCTATCATCTATCTATCTACACACACACACACACACACACACACACACACACACACACACACACACATCCTACTTTTCTCACAACATCAATCCTGAGGTAAGTTGGGCTGAGAGAGAGGAGTTGGCCCAAAGTCACCCAGTTAGTTTTCATGCCTGAGGAAGGACTAGATCTCACGAACTCCTGGTTCCAAAATCAGCACCTGAACCACTGCTCTCTTATTTCTAATCTTGTCTAAGAATGTCCTCACTAGTTTTCAGTAAATAGCATGTGGCCCACAGAGGCCTTCAGCTGATAATTCAAACCAGGGGTGGGTTCTACTTACCTTCCCCACTGGTTCGCATCACAACGGAAGTGCACATTTTGCGCATGTGCATCACTTCCCGGAAATGAACCTCTGCGCATGCGTAGTACTAAAAAAACCCCTTCTGCGCATGTGCAGTAGCAAAAAACAAGATGGTGCCGCCGTAGAGAGAACTGGCTCGGGAGCGTGGCAGGCCTGGGTCGCTGCTGGTTTCAGCAACCCAGGCCGCCAAGCTACTACCGGTTCTATAGAACTGGTCTGAACCGGGAGGAACCTACCTCTGATTCAAACCATTGTCAACGTTGTTTGTAGGGAATAGATAAGATCAGACTTTGATTTTTGAGGACATAGTTAACAAACAAAATCCCAAAAGTAGGTTTTGGTGACCATGTTACTAATCCGAAAAACCACATGGGAAAATAGTTACTGCTGTAGGATGTTTCCCATTGGATCTTAAACAACTCCCAAGGTGGTTTTTTTTAAAAAACCTAACTTGCATATTTAAAGGGCAAAGTTGTGCATTGCATATCAAAGTCTCCACAGCAACAATCTAAAGTATGTTAGATTTATACAATTTAAGTAAATTCTGTGTAAATGTCCTGCAGCAAATTAGAGATTCTCTTTTTTATTGTATACAAGTCCTTCAAACTTTCTTTCAAATTCCTGTTATGTACAGGTAATTCTATTTTTGCAGACTGTGATTACATACATAGAGATAAAGAGACGATAGAAATTATATACCTAGTCTTTCAACCAGTAGTGAATTCTGTTTTGTTCTCTTCACTGTACACGTTTAGAAAAAAATATATTAATCCTATACAAAAGACTGCAAAAAGTGGCTTTCTTTCAGCACTTGTGGCATTTTTTATTTTTGTTTTCTGTATTTTTAACTTCATTTAAAGATATAATTACTCAGAGAGGGATGGGAGGAACCAGATTATTGGTCAGGTATACTAAATGAAGTCAGTCTTATTTTTTTGCCCAGCTTCTGTCTTGTTGTATACAGTATGTTCTTCTCAAGAAAGAAAAAGAAATTATATCTCCACAGAAGAGAACAATATGAAGGGTTTTAGGAAAAGCAGATATCATATACTGTATCTCCTTGGGTGACTCTTCAGTAGAAGGCAAGAATGGATGAAGTAGCAGCTTAAGGAGGCAGAAAAAACACTCTCTCCCACAGGGTCTCTGAACCTCAGGGACACAGTCATTTCTTCCAACATTTTAGAAATTATTCCACCAGCATCTGTTCTTGAAAATATCTCAGAATTTCAGAATAAAATGGCCCCAAAGCAACAGCAACTAAAGTTGCAAAGAACTGTAAGGTTTCAAATGGATCTCCTTGGGAATAATTGCCTATTGGGAGTAAAGACTGTGCTCCCAAAGAGCTAATGAATACTGGATGAGTTTGGGTGAAATCCTTGCTGCCTCTGTATAAATGATTTAAATAGAAGATAGAAAATAGAAGGCTAAAATATATGAAGGATGGTTGCAGGAAAAAAAGACTAGGGTTGACAATGTAGCAGTCTTTCAATATTTGAGGGGTTGTCACAGAGAAGGGGTCAACCTATCCTCCAAAGCACCTGAGGGGCAAGACAAGAAGCAATGGATGGAAGATAATCAAGGAGAGAACTAATCTAGAAATAAGGAGAAATTTCCTGACAGTGAAGACAATTAGTGGTAATCAGCTCTCTCTCTCTCTCTCTCTCTCTCTCTCTCTCTCTCTCTCTCTCTCTCTCTCTCTCTCTCCCCCCCTCCCCCTCCCTCCTCCCCTCTCTCTCTTTCACACATACACAATTCTCCTCTGCTCTGAATGCTTCTTAGTTTCATTTATTGCCTCCCCATTGGACAAGACAACGTAGATTCTAAGGTGGCATGTGTTAATTTGGAACGGATGCTTGAACCTACTCTGATCTGATTCTTGGCTTCCATAATGTGTTAGGTCGTGGGAACAACGATTCAGGAGACCGACTTTAGAACAGTCTTTATTAGGCAACCTATGTACAGAACCAGCGGCTTTTATAGGGAGCTGTCAGACACTTTAGCCAATAGCGTTTGAGCATTTCCCCGCTCAAACGCTGAGTGGAACCCTTTAACTATCAAATACTTAACACCCCTCCCTTTTTAGATGTAGCATTCCACATTACAGATGAAGTCACGCAGGTAAGCAGGGCGTTTACAAGTCCTCCCTGATCTGTGCAGCTCAGTCAGTGTTGAGGCAGCGGCCTGTGCGGACAGGCCTGCTGCTGCTCCTTAGTCTGAGCCTGGAAGCTCCTGGAAGCTTTTGGGCAGGGCCTTCTTTTCGTTGGGTACTGGTTCGCTGGTCGAGCGGCGCTGGACTCCTGGTTCCTCAGGTGCGTGCGCCGACCCCATTGGGCTTGAGTTAGCTAGGGAAGGAGTATAATTTTGTTCAGTTTCTGGTGTTTTTGTTTTTTCAACAAGGTGGCTTTGAATCTGATATATATGCCTCCTCCATTGCCTCCCGTTGTCCAGCCTAACTATATACGAACTGGGGCCTGTGATTTGCTCTATTTTGCCCAGTAGCCATAACCCCCGGCGTAATTTTTTGTGAACACCAGGTCCCCGATGCTAAAGGACCTGGTGCACTGCTGGGGGTGAGCTAGCTTACACCAGCTGAGTAGCGGCTCTTGGGTTGCTTGCTCTTCAGGGCTCTTCCACCAGTCTCACCTTGCCTCACCCTGCCTTGCCTTGTGCTGCATTGCCTCACATCTGCCAGGTCCAGAGCTGGCTTCTGCTCTCCGCACATACAAACGCAGGTAGCTTTTTCCCACCGAAGTGGTACCCATTTATCTTCTTCCAATAATGTATGCTTTTGAACTGTTGGGTGGGCAAGAACCAAGGAGCAAGCAGCAGTAGCTCACTTCATCTTGCAGAGCCAGGCTCAAACCGGTGGAGTACAGTCCATTTCTGGCTGGCAGTTCCAGCGTCATTAAACGTCTGTGCCACCATGTCCCCATTTTTCTTTTCTTCCTTCCTTCCTTCCTTCCTTCCTTCCTTCCTTCCTTCCTTCCTTCCTTCCTTCCTTCCTTCCTCCCTCCCTTCCTCCCTCCCTCCCTCCCTCCCTTCTTTTTTCTTTCTTTCTCTCGCTCTCTCTCTTCCTTCCTTCTTTTCTTCCTCCCTCCCTCCCTTCCTTCCTCCCTTCCTCTCTCCCTCCCTCCCTCCCTCCCTCCCTCGTTGCTTCCTCTTTCTTTCTTTCTTTCTTTCTTTCTTTCTTTCTTTCTTTCTTTCTTTCTTTCTTTCTTTCTTTCTTTCCTTCCTTCCTTCCTTCCTTCCTTCCTTCCTTCCTTCCTTCCTTCCTTCCTTCCTTCCTGTCATATAACTATGCAGTTTACATTCTGGAATGTAATAGCTGACACATAGATAGATGGACATTAGCTCACACTCTATTATTTATTCAGTAACTGCTTCATTTATTCCTCATCTCCTTCTACAATTTACATTTGAGAGACATTTCATATCTTAAATGCTTTGGCTACAGTTGAAAAACAGATACACTGAACTGGGATGCTCAGCATTCGAAGAACATCTGAGGAGAAGGGGGAAATGGCACAGCTGAGTAATGAAGGAAAGGTGGAGAGAAAAAACAAAGCATTAATCAGAATGTGAGCTAATTCAAGAGTTGTGCTACCCAGAACAGGTCAAAACACAATTCATTTTAATTAAAGCAAGCCAGTTTAAAAAAAATAGAGAAAAGAAAATGCTAATCCAAGCAACCAGATGATCAAGAAAATGGCTAGGAATTGGAATAAATCAGATATATATTTGAATAACCAGGATGCGAGTGCGGAAGAAATGTCAGTGCTAACAGCCTTTGTGCTAACTTTGATGGCGAGTTCCAATAATGAGACATTTTGCTAACAATTTACAGGAGTTCAAATGGGAAACCTAGTAGTTATGGGTTCAGAATATAACAGCTTCAATTCCTTCGTTTGCCAGGTTGTTTGACCTTCCAACAGCTACATGTCTTTTTCCAGAGCTTTTGTTAAAGATGCTATTTGTCTCTTCTAAACTGACAGGACCCATTCCTCAGACCTCAAGACTCAGGATCATTTTGACTATATTTCATGGGGACAAGTTGGATTTTCTTGTGAGGGGAGGGGGGAGTAAAATGTCAGAGCTGTTGCTGCTTTTTGTTTTGGAAGGAAATCCCATGTTAAAGTTTTTATATACTTAAAATGTATGAGAAAGAGAGAGAGAGAGAGAGAGAGAGAGAGAGAGAGAGAGAGAGAGAGAGAGAGAGAGAGAGAGAGAGAGAGAGAGAGACTCTTGTATTACACAACCTAGAAACATTTTAATGAGTGGGTGGCTATTTTTTCTGCAAAGCTGTGATTGAAACAGACTTGCTAAAGTAACAATCACAAGACCCTATACAACTCTAAATGCTAGGAAACAATTGTTGATATCTTTCAAAGATCCTGGAGCACCGGGGAACTGCCAGAGGACTGGAAAAGAGCTGATGTAGTTCCCATCTTCAAAAAACGGGAAAAAATTAGATCCAGGAAACTACAGACCTATGAGCCTGATCTCAATACCAGGGAAGATTCTGGAAAAGATAATCAAGCAACGAATCAGTGAACACTAGAAACAAACAAAGTAATAAACAAAAGCCAACATGGGTTTGTCAAAAATAGATCATGCCAGACTAATCTTATTGCATTCTTTGACAAAGTGACAAAATTAGTAGACCAGAGGAATGCTGTTGATATAATTTACTTGGACTCCAGTAAGGCATTTGATAAAGTAGACCATAACCTACTACTAGAAAAAGTTGAAAAAGGTGGGTTAGACAGCAACACCACCAGATGGATTCAAAACTGGCTGACCAACCACACTCAACGTGTAGTGCTCAATGGAACTGCATCTACATGGAAGGAAGTATGCAGTGGAGTACCCCAAGGCTCTGTTTTAGGCCCAGTACTCTTCAACATCTTCATCAATGACTTGGACAAGGGGATAGATGGGGAACTCATCAAATTTGCAGATTACACCAAACTGGCAGGAATAGCCAACACTCCAGAAGATAGGTTCAAAATACAGAAGGATCTTGACAGACTTGAACATTGGGTACTATCTAACAAAATGAAATTCAATGATGAAAAAAGTAAGGTTCTACATTTAGACAAGAAAAACAAAATGCACAGGTACAGTATATGTGGTACCTTGCTCAACAGTAGTAACTGTGAGAGGGATCTTGGAGTCCTAGTGGACAACCATTTAAATATGAGTCAGCAGTGTACAGCAGCTGTCAAAAAAGCCAACACACTTCTAGGCTGCATTAACAGAGGGATAGAATCAAGATCACGCAAAGTGTTAGTACCATTTTATAATGCCTTGGTAAGGCCACACTTGGAATACTGCATTCAGTTTTGGTCGCCACGATGCAAAAAGGATGTTGAGACTCTAGAAAGAGTGCAGAGAAGAGCAACAAAGATAATTAGGAGACTGGAGGCTAAAAGATATGAAGAACGGTTGCAGAAACTGGGTTTGTCTACTTTAATGAAAAGAAGGACTAGGGGAGACATGATAGCAGTGTTCCAACATTTCAGGGGTTGCCACAAAGAAGAGGGAGTCAGGCTGTTCTCCAAAGCACCTGAGGGTAGAACAAGAAGCAATGGGTGGAAACTAATCAAGGAGAGAAGCAACTTAGAACTAGGGAGAAATTTCCTGACAGTTAGAACAATTAATCAGTGAAACAAGTTGCCTCCAGAAGTTGTGAATTCTCCAACACTGGAAGTTTTTAAGAAGATATTGGATAACCATTTGTCTGAAGCTGTGTAGGGTTTCCTGCCTAAGTAGGGGGTTGGACTAGAAGACCTCCAAAGTCCCTTCCAACTCTGTTATTCTATTCTATTCTATTTAATTACTTCATTTCTATAGTTGCCCATCTCAACAAGTGACTCTGGACAGCGTCCATCACAGACCATTAAACAGCAAATTAAAAACAACATAATTAGAACAACATAAAATATATACGGCACCAAGTAGAACTGTAATCACGGATGTTAACCCAGCCAAGAAATTGGGTCTTTGTCAACCTATTCATCATGACCCCTTGATGTTACTGAAATAAATGACATAATTCACATCATTTTTGCAATGGCCTCAAGATGTCGGTGATACGGCTCCTGCCATATACCTATCCTCTTAGATGTGAATCAAAATAAAATATAAAGGGGGAAAAATCTCTCCCTGATAGCAGTGGGACTTATTCTTCTTAGTTCTGTTTCACTGAAGACCTACAAACTAGCAGACGGTAGCTGTTACAAGGGCCAGTTACACATTGCAAACCTAAGATGTAATTCTATTTGTCTTCTTCTCAAGCATGTGCTTGAAGACATAGCTCTCAACAAGAGTTGCTGGAATATCTAGCCCAGCTATTGCTCTTCTTGTAAAGTATCTCTGGATACTTTACAAGAAGAGCAAGTATCTCTGGATACTTTACTTCTCGTAAAGTATCCAGAGATACTTTACGAGAAGAGCCCTCCATTCCTCTACTCGCAACAGAATTCCATATGCAACCAGACTTGAAATCCTGGGCTTAGAAAGCTTAGAACTACATCGCCTTCGGCACAACCTAAGCATAGCTCATAAAATTATCTGCTACAACGTCCTTCCTGTCAACGACTACTTCAGCTTCAACCACAATAATACACGAGCACTCAACAGATACAAACTCAAAGTGAACCTCTCCAAACTTGACTTTAGAAAATACGACTGTAGCAACAGAGTGGTAAATGCCTGGAACTCACTACCTGACTCTGTGGTTTCGTCACCAAACCCCCAAAACTTTACCCTCAGACTGTCCACTGTTGACCTCACCCGATTCCTAAGAGGTCAGTAAGGGGCGTGCATAAGCACACCAGTGTGCCTACCATCCCTGTCCTAATGTTCCCTCTTATCAGTACCCATCTTATGTATATAAACAATGTTATATCTATGTATATTACCAATATGTACTTGACAAAATAAATAAATAAATAAAAAATAAAATAAAAAATAAATAAATAGTGAGATGGCCTAGAGAGGCAGGAACATTTTGTAAAAATTGTGCCTGTTTGTTATATAAACCAACTTTGACTGACTCTAGTTCATCAAGGTTTACCAGCAAAGGTTCACCTTTGAACTGGAATTGGTACAATCAACTTACTGCGTCGTCTCCTGCAGGTTTCTTTACCTGCAAGGCTCTTCCCCATACATCCTTCCTTCTATTAGTTATCTTACATTAGCTTCAATTACCGTAATCTGCACCTGTCCATCAGGTTGTTGTCATCATCATAGAATCCGCACATTAGCAGAATTGAGGGAATTATTTACCAGCTGCCTTTGGTTTATCGGGAAAGAACCCGCAGATTGTATTTGGACCTATCTCTTCCTCAGTATTTGATCAGAAGGGAGACTTGCTACGCAGCGACATCACATTAGGTAGTCTAAACAGATTTCCAGGTTTTAAGTTATTTTCAAACTCAATTATTCTCTCCCCTATAAGCTTTATCTACGTCATGGTTGCTTCGACAGTCACCAAAGTGGCGTCTTAAGAAATGTATTTCATGCTAGCCTCCAAATAATAATAGGAATAATATAAAAAGATACAACAAAACACTGCTGGCGGAAGAAGCAATTTGAATTCACTGATGGAAAATATTGCCCTGCAGCCCTAGCAATAGTCTGCTGATAGGCTGTTTATTTTACGCTTTATTCTGAGTTCCCGTTGTCCCATTTTTAACAACCCCCAAATAACGGAGGAGTTATTTGTGTTTTGAAATATATGTTGCACTATGCAATTTGCTAATCGGTAGGCTAAGTTCCATTGGCCAAACCTGCTTTTTTAATCAAATGCTTTTTTTTTTATTCATAGCTCAGGGAAGGGCAATCTTTTTAAGCTTAGTCCTGTGCCTTAACTTTAAAAAAAAAATTACCTTCTGCCTCAGAACACCCCAGGTGATGTCACTAGAGAAGGGATGTCACACCTTCAGTCTGTCTTCGTGGCTTTCAGAGGAGCATGGGGCTGAAGAAGATTGGGTATGGAGGCTATTTTGCAAGCAAGCCCAGGGATTGCCCTTTTCATTTCTACAAATGTTCAAAATTTATCTATTTTACTTTATTTATTTTTATTTTGTTTTAATGGTTTACATGGTCAGAGAGAGAGAGAAAGAAAGAGAGAGAGAGAGAGAGAGAGAGAGAGAGAGAGAGATAAAAAGAGGAAGGAAGGGGGAGAGAGGGACAAGAAAGAAGAAGAGATGAAAGAAAGAAAGAAAGAAAGAAAGAAAGAAAGAAAGAAAGAAAGAAAGAAAGAAAGAAAGAAAGAAAGAAAGAGGAAGAGGAAGAGGAAGAGGAAGAGGAAGAGGAAGAGGAAGAGGAAGAGGAAGGGAAAGAAAGAAAAAGAAAAAGAAAGAGGAAGGAAGGAAGGAAGGAAGGAAGGGAGAGAAGAGAGAGGGGGGGGAGGAAGGAAGCACCACAAACCCTGCCACTAGATGTGGCTTCAGAAGACACTTTGAAACAGCACAGCAATTTAGGGCTGGAAGATATCTCAGAGGTCATCTAGTCCAACCCCATGCTGCAGCAGGAAACCTTACATTGTCTGGATTATTTTGGTGCCTCTAACAGAGAGAAAATTGTCAGAAAGGAGAAGGAGTTTACTAGGACAAGGCTGCCATGCAGAAGAAGGCAGAGATAGTCCTTGACTTATGACCACAATTGAGCCCAAAATTTTGGTTGCTAAGCAAGAGCATTGTTAAGTGAGTTTCACCACATTTTACTCAATCCATGACATTTCCTGGCTCTAACAGTGATGTGCAAGCTAGGGAAGAACATCTGAAGGCATGTGTAATGTTCTAATGTACAGAAGTTATCGTTAAATGTGTGGCAGAAAGTGGACTCTGGATGTGTTTTTCCAAATGCAGTAAGTGAGGTTGAATGTGTAGTTTTAGAAGAGGTGTGTTTGTGTGTGTGTGTGTGTGTGTGTGTGTGTGTACATACACATACAGTATATATAGTAATCTATCTTTTTGTGTGCCTATGTGTAATATGTATGTACACATATGGCATATATACATAGGATTAAATAGTATATTTTGGATGTTCAGTAGTAGTAAATAGACAGGGAAATTGTATCTCGTTGAGGTGAGGAGAAGCCAGGCACCCTAACGCTAACCCTTGACGTGAGTGACGTCAAGTTGGCCACGCCCACCCAGTCACATGATCACCCAGTCACATGACCACAAAGCCACTCCCACCCAGTCACATGACCACAAAGCCACTCCCACCCAGTCACATGACCATCAAGCCATGCCCACAAATAAGCCACGCCCACAGAGTGGTACTAAAAAAAATTGGAACCCACCCCTGCAACAAACATATATAAAATTCCTTCCTCATCCTATTTTCCCCACAACAATAACTAGGATGCCCTTTTCTCTATAACCGTATGTTCCTTTCTGTAGGAAAAAGTCACATACCACTTTTTAGAATCCCTATCCAAACAAGCTGGTAGAAAGTGTAGTGTACATTTGCAAACTGATGATGTAACCTAGTTGGGTAATGAAATGTCTGCAAGGAAACAATCAAGTTCATAGAGCACATAGTTTATCTGCTGGTTGTGAATAGGGGTACAACAACCCTGGGAGGTGGGCTGGACTTAGAGAGAGGGATTGATCCAAAGTGACCCAGCTGTCTTTCATGCCTAAAGTGGGACTATAATTCACCGTTTCCTGATTTCTAACCTGGTGCCTTAACCAGTAGACCAAATTGTGTCTTATTGTAGAAACTGACTGTATTTTAGGTTTGCATTTCAAATAAATAGCCTTCTTTCATTGAAAACACACTTCCACCAATTCCACCAACTTTTCTTCCTTGTGTTTCTATGTTCCATCCAAACTCCATAAGCAAACTGATTGCTATTTTCCACTGCAAAGAAAGATACTCCTCCCTCTCTGGTGGTAAACCTAACAAAGCAAGAAAATACCCCAGGGGGGTTATAGAAATGTAAGCTATTATTCCATGTAATTTCCATTTAATCTATAGCTAACGTTAATGTGCTACAGTGCTTTTGTGCCACAGGCCTAATCACCCTGGTATTCCGACAAAAAAGATTACTCATGGTATGGTTTGAGGGTATCCTAACTATTTTGCTATCCTATTATTTCTAACTACTCACAACTTCACAAAGGCACTTGCGAGGAAGGCACTTTAAAGCAAAGAATTAAAATGTAATAAATGGAAATTAGTTTTCTCACAGCTGTGTTTATTTCTATGAGCCTGTGGAGAGCCATGGGGAGCGTGCCGCAGAAGCACCATAGGAGTTGAGAGGGTGAGTTTTCATAATCAGTTATTAATGGTAGCTTAATGCTCACAGGCAGACTTCAGGATCCGTGTGCCTCTTACGTCCTGCGTATTTACATTCTTCAACATAGTAGTGGTGTGTACCTCTGCTAAACAATGACTAATCAATTGTGGGAACTGGAGGGTTGATTTGGAAGTGTGTAGAAGCATACAGCAATCCTGTAATGTACTTCCCCTGCTATTGCCTAACATCATATTCTTTCCAGCATCTGGTGAAGCTATTAGTGTTAATATACTTCCAAGAATTTTCTAATGCCATCTTTATGTTACTGAATTAATTTTATTGGTTTGTTTGCTTAAGTTTATAAGCTGCCTGCTCACTGTTTTGCTTTTGGTTTTAATTGTGATTTTTGTCTGCTTCTCCTTTTTCTAAAAAAAAAAAAGTTGCTTTTATCTCTACGGCACTGCTATTTTTCTAGTTTTGGTTTGTTTGGAGAGTCTACCTTTTTAGCAATTTGCTCAGAGTCTGTTGGCCTGTGTTTTAATTAGACAGAATAGGAAATAAAGACATGTAAATAAATAGTTAAATAAATACTGCTTTAATGTTGCCTGCCCCCAGTAGAATTCTCACAATTTGGCCTGAATTGCCACTAGCATCTTCTAATGCAGGCATATTCAGTGATGTGATAGGAATCACGTCCAATGCAATACTTCTTCCTGCATGGAGCAAGAAATAGCAATAGCAATAGCACTTAGACTTTTACAGCCCTCTCTAAGCGATTTACAGAGTCAGCATATTGCCCCCAACAATCTGGGTCCTTATTTTACCCCCTGTGGTGCCCACATACAGGTACTGAATGTAAAATAGCAAGTCGTTGTATAAAGTTAAAATGTTGTTAAAATAAAGTGACCAGATATATATTTTTTTAAGCGGGACACCATTGACGGGGGGCGGGGCCGCCTGGATGCCACCATTTGAGTTTTGCCCTCTGCGCATGCGCAGAACGCTGCGCATGCGCAGAGGGCAAAAGATGGCTAATGTCGGCGTCCAGGCGGCCCCGCCCCCGTCAATGGTGTCCACACACACACACAGCGCCTTTGCAAAGCCCGGCCGACCTCGCAAGGCAGTTGTGCAAACGTTTTGCAGGAGCAGGCATCGCCCCCGAGCCCCGTTTCTGCAAAGAGGGGGGTGGGTGGGAAGCGATGCATGCAAAGCCGCCGGTGCATTTTTTTTTGCAGCGGCCGGAGGGTGGCTAGAAGTCTCCCGGCTGCACCGGTTGGATGCCGGCCTGCCAATTCGCCCGTCCTTCCCACCCACCCACCCAGCCCGACCCTGCCTCCCAGGGCCGTGGAAGCCCTGCCCGCTGTCCCTTCCTCGCCTCTCCGCTTCTCTTTCGTTTTTGCTTCGCGCCCAGCCGCTTCCCGGAGTCGGGGTTCGCTCCGCCCCGGATGCACCAGCCGGCCACGCTACCTCTGTCGGGGCTGCAGCAACCCCAGGACCTCCCTCTCCAGGCGCGGCTTCCAGATCCGGAGTACTCGCTTCGTTCTCTGGAGAGGCTGCATGCGCGCTTGTGTGTGTGTGTGTTCGTGAATGCTCCAGCAGCCCAGCGCTGGCGGAGGGGGAGCAGGAGAGCCAAGACTCGTAAGGTGACCAGATGTCCCACTGTTTCGGCATTCTTTCCAAAAAAGCGTGACTTTTTGGAAAGAATGCGGGACACGGGACACACGCTTCAAAAGCGTGTCTGTCCCGCCAAAAGCGGGACGTCTGGTCACCTTATGTTAAAAGGAACTGTTTAAACAAGTATGGAGCCAAACAGCTTTTAAAATGTATGGAAAGTAGAAAGGGGGAGGTGTTTATCCCAGTGCTCCAGAAGGGAGGGGGGATAGATGACATCATAAGAGACAGCCAATCGGATCATAGATAGCAGGGCCAGGAACTATAAAAGACCTGGTTGAGAGAGATGTGGAGCTCTCTGTTATGTGGTGACTTCCAGGAGGGAAGTCTTAGTGAGAATAACTGTGAAGAAAGCTCTCTGTCAGTGTGTGTAACTTCCATGAGGGAAGGATTTAGTGAGAAGAGCTGAGAAGAGCTCTGATTTGTGTAACTTCCAAAGAGGGAAGGATTATAGTGAATCTCTGCCTGAGTTTGACTGTCCAAGAGGGAAGTTGACAGGAGAGAAAGATAGGCCTTAGGCAGTTCTGTGGGAAGCAGGTGCCAGGGTCAGGGAACTTTATTGATTGATAAATATTGAGTAATTTGTAGATAGAGATAAACGGTGAAACGTGCTCTTATCTATAGGCCTAGAAACAAAGAAGAATTGGATTTGCTTAGATTTAGTCAGGAATGCAAAGAGAGTCTCTGAGGGGAAGGAAAGAAAAAGAAAGAATTAAATAGCTGCTTGTGGCTGTAACAAATTCACTTGACAATTACTGAGAAGTTGTATTTAAATAAACTGTTTTCTAGTTTGTTCAAGAAACGTGTCAACGTCTGTCTATTCCTCACATAAAGCAAATCTTAAACAATCCTGCAGAGCTTAGAGATATTGTAAAAGTAAAAGCAAGCCTCTAAAGAGAGAGAGAAGTGAAACAGAGAGTGCGACCCTTGGTCAGGGAGATATAAAAAAGGAAAATTAAACACAAATCGCTACCAAGACTTATAAAACAATAAACCTGACTGGAAGGGGATAGGTGGACCCTCGCACCCCCCTCAGCAGGATGGAAAGCTGAGTCAACCTTCAGCCTGGTGAGATTTGAACTGCCAAATTGCAGGCAACCAGCAGTCAGCAGAAGTAGCCTGCAGTACTGCACTCTAACCACTGCACCACCATGGCTCATCAATTAGTAGCATTATTCCTGGGATTAATCTTGGCTGACATGAGTGCCACCCAAATAAGTGTGCTTTAATTTCCAGAATTCCAAGCCAGTGTGACCAATGCTGAGAATTATGGGAGTTGGCGTTTTCATGCTTGGAAGCCCACCAGTCTGGGAAAGCTCTCCTAGATTTTGGGTCTCCACTATAGATTTGGATTAATGCTTTCGGTTCCACAGCTGACCCAGGATATTAATATTGAATTAGGTATTAATTTTTTAATGTGAAGGAAAAACTGGAACCCTTTCCAAAAATAAGACAAGGATCTCAGCAATAATAAAAATCATTACTATTTCTCAGTTAGGTCTACCTTAGATCAATTGTTTATTCCCAGAAATATGCTGGCACTCTCAGTACAATTGGGATGATTTAAGTCTTCTGGCTTAATTCCAGGATAGACCATTTCTGCTCATCAATAAAGTTCCACTTAGTTGGAATACAGTGGTCAGATTGGGCCTTTTGTTTCCAGGAAGACAATGAAAAATTCAAAGCTGCCTCTCATGCAAAAGGAATGGCTGTAATCAGATTCTTTCAAGATGTGTGGGCTTCAAAAAAAAACCTGGGGTGCACTGTTCAAAATGAAAGCTTCCAAAATTGCAACACCTACCCACTTTGTTTGGGGATATTAATAATGGCACTTTAAAAAACACACAGCATTATAAGTTCCCCTATAAATGTGAGTAGAAGGAGAGGAGAAAGAGAAACAGAGTAGGTCTTGACTTAGGAGGACCACAACTGAGCCTAAAATTTCCACTGCTAAGTAAGACAGTTGTTAAGTGAGCTTTGTCCCATTTTATGACCTTTCTTGCCACAGTTATTAAGTGAATCGCTGCAGTTGTTAAGATAGTAACACAGTTGTTAAGTGAATCTGGCTTCCCATTGACTTTGATTGTCAGACGGTTGCAAAAGGCGCCGGGACACTGAAGCTGTCATAAATACAGTACATGCGTTGCCAAACATCTGAATTTTGATCATGTGACCACAGGGATGCTGCAACAATCATAAGTGTGAAAAATGGTCATAATTCGCTTTTTTTCAGTGCCATTGTAAGTTCAAATGATCTCCAAACAAATGGTTGCAAGTCAATGACTACCTGTATATTCTAGGGTGCTCTTTTCTCTACAACCCTATGTTTCTTTCTGCAGGAACAAGTCACATAGCATTTACCAGAATCTATGTCCAAACAAGCAGGTAGAAAGTGTAGTGTACGTTTTCAAACTGATGATGTAAGCTAGTTGGGTAATGGACTGTCTGCAAGGAAACAACTAAGATCAGAGAGCACCAAGAAGCCCACAGTTCAATCCTGCGCTAGTTATTCTCTTCTATCGGTTTATCTTCTAGTTGTGAATAGGGATATTTTTCATTGATAGAGGTTGGACAGAGGTGGATTCCTACTGGTTCAGACCAGTTCTATAGAACTGATAGTGGGAATTTCCTCCCGTTTGCCAAACCGGCAGCGATGGCCGGCTGGACACCCCCCCCCGAACCGGCTCTCTCGGCGGCACCATAGGTGCCGCCATCTTGTTTTTCACTTCTGTCTGTGTGCAGAAGCT
Source organism: Diadophis punctatus similis (assembly GCA_023053685.1). Taxonomy (NCBI): domain Eukaryota; kingdom Metazoa; phylum Chordata; class Lepidosauria; order Squamata; family Dipsadidae; genus Diadophis; species Diadophis punctatus. Next base: position 205,970,079 of record JALIGW010000001.1, read on the forward strand.
GGGTTTTCAGCACTGCGCATGCACATGCGCATGCACATGCGTGCACCCATGCAGCGCAGGAGGAAGCGAACCAGCAGTGAGGTAAGTTAGAACCCACCCCTGAGGTTGGAGCAAAACAAAAGACTTATTGAGGCAACCTGGAAGACCAAAAAGAGAGGCGTCACCACTCCTCTGATTTGCTTGGCTGCTGCAACTTAATATATCCTGGGGCTATCAACCCAGAAGAGATTCTACATAAATGCCAGTCCTATGTAGAAGCTCCTTCCCAGCTACTTCAAGGTACAGATGCATGAGGTGATCTATAGGTTTAAACTATGGCCCCTCTTTTCCTGTTGAAGAAAACCATACTGATTCTGTCACATAAAACTACAGAGTGAAGTGAATCACAGACCCTTCACCTAATTGAAAATATGTACATTTAAATGAGAGGCAAGTAGCTCTGGGGAGCAAGAGGAAATCTAGAAGCTGTCCCAGGAATGGCTTTTGTAAACATTTCTTTTTGTGACATATCAAGAAAAAAAATTCAACGTAATTCTTGGCAGCAGATGTGCACTAATCTGCAGTCAATAACCTCTTTACTACTGTGGCCAACTTTCTTTCCCCGGGCATTGTTGCAGCTAATTTTGAGCTCATCGAGAAGTATGATTAGTGGAAATTATTCTTTCAAAGCACATTACTTTCCAGACCAAGAACATAATGGCATCTTGCCCGGCTTGGTTGCATTTTCTTTCAAACACACACAATCTTGTCGTCATCTCTCTAACCCCAGATAGTTAACAAATTGCTATTTTCCAGTTCATTAATACATTTCAAAATACAGGCTCTTAGGTCACAAAGCTATTACCCTGATTCCATATTTATTGATTTTCCCGAACAGTTTCTGGTCTATTAAAAACATCTAATACGCTAGGAAAACACTACATGCCCTTACAACTGTTTGGGCAGAAGCTGGTTCAAAGCAAAGGTGAAGAGACTGCTCACGCTCATTGCCATTTCACATTAGCCAAATTGTATAGTTTGCTGTTCCATTCATTTTAGTTGCAACTCTGTAAGTAGCGGTGTTGTTAGGATTAATCATGCACTTGCCCATCTCGTCTCCAAAATAACAAACATCTAAAAGCACCATTATTATTTTTTGCCAGTTATATTTTTGAGGAATCGCTTCCAGAAACCTAATTAATTTTTGGATGACTCAGTGATATTATTCTATTTTAGCCATCACCATATAACAGAATAACAGAGTTGGAAAGGAATTTAGAGGTCTTCTAGTCCAACACCTCGCTCAAATAGGAAACCCTAACCCATTTCAGACAAATGGTTGTCCAATCTCTTCTTAAAGACCTTCAGGGTTGAAGCACCCACAATTTCTGGAGGCAAGTCATTCCACTGATTAATTGTTCTAACTGTCAGGAAATTTCTCCTTAGTTCTAGGTTGCTTCTCTCCTTGATTAATTTCCATCCATTGCTTTTTGTCCCGCCTTCAGGTGCTTTGGAAAATAGGTTGAACCCCCCCCCCCTTCTTTGTGGCAGCCCCTTAGATATTGGAACAACTGCTCTCATGTCACCCCTACCAGTCATCATCTTCTAGTTATCCAGTTCAACTCCTTTAAATATGTGTTGAATGGGACTTAAGGGAACTGCTGGCATCTTACGCTCATCCGAGAAGACTTGCTCTCATCTATCTAACTAAATCCCAAGTTAATCTTGCAAGAACCACCTCCTGCCGAGCTGCTGTTTACAAGAAATTTTCCTGCATATGTCACTTATCGGCAACCTGTTTTCAGTAGTTTTATTTAATGGGTTCCTTCAAATGGTCAAAGTTTAAATATGTTCCATTATTAATTAGGCCCTGGGGCTAATATGAAAGCTACTGCCACTTGACAGAAAAGCAGTTAAAGCTTGCCTAAGTCTAGACAGCTGCTTTTGAAAAATGTGTAGTTCTTCCAAGGGCCTAGCCAAGTGGGAAAACCTAACTTGCAAGAATTACAATCACATTATAGAAACATAACATCAATAATGGAGATCTGCAATGGGAACACCAATTTTTAATCTGCTATTCTGGTTCAGGCATCTACATGTAACTCAGCAGGACCAGGGCGTTTGCGACGTCTGCAAAAAACGATGCTCCTGACCCTGGTTGTTAAACAAGAGGAATTTAATATCCCGACAATTATTAATAAAATCAATTATATAAAATTGCAAAAGAATACAGTTTCTCTTTCTTGCAGGCTTCCATCTCATCTCTTGTGACAAATGTACTAAAGCTCCATCTTGTTTGTAATTACCACGGAGATTGTTAGATGTTTTATAGTGCCTGCTCACAGAAGGTCTCACACAGGATGAAAATTATAGTAAGCAGGACTTATATTGACTTGTTCCTATGTCTCTCCTTACACCCTTTTTGGATCTAAGACAAAGCCTTGCTACCTTGGATGAAATTGTGTTATGGATTTAGCATTTTCATCACTGGGAAGCCATTAATAATTCTGAGAGCATAAAGGCTTTGCTTCTGGCCTTACGGGCACATTGCAGGCCCCATGAACACCATATATTAGAAATATGCCAGTGTAACTGTTAAGACAAATATTTGGCTCGCAGCGACAATTGCGAGAATGCTTCAGGTAAAGCATCTTTTATTTTGCGAGGCAGTTTGAATGCGAGAGGTATACGAAAATCTGTTAAGCAGTGACACTTGTGAGGTTTATTGGCTAATCTACTGCCAGACTTCAGGGTTAAGATGAATTGGATTCCTTTCCACTCTTTCTGAATACAGAGTTTCCTTGTGGTATGTATTTTGCTTTTGGCTACTTTTAGGGAAACAGTAATGATCAAACAGAGACAAAATAAAGTCAGATAAAATTAAACTGCTCTAAGTTAGCAAAAAGAGTCCAGCAGGTAAAAATATTGGCATAAAGATAAATTATTGCTTATCGCTTTCCGGAGAGAAGATCAATTGATAATAAATATAAATGGAAATAGAACTACATCTCATTTTTGATACAATTTTCAGGATGACATGGCACTTTTATTATAAGATTCTGTCCTCTGTGTTTAGCCACAGCTTCTAACTTTGTCTCCAGTGTAAAGATTAATATCTTTTATCAACAGAATCCATTCATTTCACCAGGTAGAAAATATAACAGTCAGTGCAAACAATTGCTTTGAAAACATTGATTTAAAAACTGAGGCCCTAATCTCAATCTTTTAATAAAAGCTACATCCTGTAAATACATTTGCTGGCAATTACACCCTTCCTTCTGAACTCAATCAGACTTACTTTCACAAAAATATTTATTTATGTATTAAATTTATATGCCACCCATTTTGTTGTTAAAGTGACTGTGGGTGGTATATATAACAAGACAATTGTTAAGTGACCCCCCCCCCCATTTTACAACTTTTCTGGCCACAATTGTTAAGCAAACCACTGTAGTTTAAGTTAGTGACATGGTTGTTAAGTGAATCCGGCTTCCCCATTGACTTTGCTTGTCAGAGGGTCGTGTTGGAAGGAAAATCCATCTGGTTCAGTTCCAAGCCAGGAGAAAGACTCTGGAAACAAAATGGAGGGTAGAGGCTGATTGGAAAGAAGGTCCATTTATTGGTGAACAGAATCACCAGGGTGTGTGGTTCTGACCAAATGGTTGAATGTGTGGATGGATCTTTATAGGTTTCTGTGACTTTGAAGTTTGAACTGTTCTGGGGGTGGTGCAATGAAGGGGCTTGTTTCTGAAAGGGTAATTCCTATTATGGCTAATGGCTTTCATCCTGTGCTGGATCCTGGATGAGGGGCTGCTTTCCAATCCTACCATTCTGCATTTGTTAGCTTGCAAACTTTGTTGCAAGGAGTTTCGAAATAGCCTGTCTTGAATGGATTTCTGCCTGCAGTATTTGCTTTGCTTATGAATAGAGCTATCTAGATACTTGTCTTCCTCTTTCAATAAGCTCTTTATCTCTTAAGTGCTGGCATCTGTTGTGGACTATTAAGAAAGACTGGGGGCTGCTTTCTTTAAGAGCATGTTTCTCCATTCCTCCTTTAGGGAAACAAAATATTCTGCCTTTTTAATTATTTCCCAAAATATTTCATTGTTCTAGGAGGAAGGCAGTAGCAAAACATCATCACATGATCCTGAGACACTACAACCATCATAAATACATGCCAGTTGTTGCTACACATTCTACATCCAAGTAGAACTTTCTTGCTTGGAAACATTTTACTTAAAAAAAATATTGGAGATAAAGAATAGGGAGCATGTTTCTCCATCCTAGCTTCTAACTAGAGTATATCTATAGACTATTATATGACAGGCAGCCCTCAAATGGCAATGACAACTGAGTCCAACATTTCTGTTGTTAAGCAAGATAGTTATTAAGTAGGTTTTGCCCCATTTTACAAGTTTTCTTGCCACAGTTTTTTGTTAGGTTTGTAATACGGTTGTTAAGTGAATCTGGCTTCCCCATTGACTTCGCTTGTCAGAAGGTTGCAAAAGAGGATTCCATGACCCCGGGACATAAATACGTGCCAGTTGCCAAGCATCCGAATTTTGATAATGTGACTGTGGGGATGCTGCAATGGTTGTATGTGTGAAGAGCAGTCATACGTCTTTTTTTTTCCAGTGCTGTGGTAACGATCATTAAACAAATGGTTGTAAGCAGGGGTAGGTTCCACTTACCTTCACCACCGGTTCACATCTGGACGTTTCGCGCGCGCGTTCCCCCAGTGCAATTTCACTTTTGCGCATGCTCAGTAGCAGGATTCAGCCCAAAACACAGCTGAGGAGCTCATCAGCTGTGCTTCGGGCGAAGAAATAAAGGTCAGTATTAAGCGCCCGGGCAGGCGGGAGGGCTCTTTTTCAAGCTGCGGAAGAGGAGAAGCCATCCAAACACGGAAACATTCACCAAAAATTCCCCAAAAAAGATAGCAGCGCCCACGGACCGGCATCGACCGAACCGGATCCGTGACGCCATCGTCGCGTCACCAGCGGGTCGTAATGGTTCGGGCGATCTGGTCCGAACCGGGAGGGACCCACCCCTGGTTGTAAGTTGAAGACTACCTCTATATTCTTAGCACTCAGCTGATCAAGAAAAGCTGAGTACCTCATAGGCTTCTTATACCAGGTAGGATCACGCTAAAGGACTGTCACTTTAATAAAGGCAAGGCCTCCTAGAGAATGGGACAAAACCCAGAAAAAACTGTAAGCTCAAATGGACGGCTGAGCAGGTGATTCAGTTATCATTATTTTTTTTTCAGCCAAAGAAACAGTGCAATCTTGGGCAAATGTTATATTACGAGAAATCAGCCTTACTGAGCTTAGTGAGTTAATACTTTTGTGTGATTTTGTGCTCTCTCAAGAAAGAATAAAGGGCAGGGAGGAGGCCCTTGTTAAGAACTCAGTAGAATTCAGTTATGAAACCCAGCTTGCCAACCCACCCATGCTGTTTGTTTGACCAGTTTTCACACATAGAACGACCCCTGTTATTTTCTCGGCAACACTACAAGAAAACAGTTTGTGTTGCCTTCTTATCGCTATAGAAATTATTTGGGTCATGTTTACAATCTCACAGAATCATCATCCGGAATGATGGTTCGGCTCTATGGTTTTTGACAAAGAGAGCAAAGAATTGTGGAATAGAGGTAGCCTTCGACTTACGACCACAATTGAGCCCAAGATTTCCATTGCTAAGCAAGATGGTTCTTAAGTGAGTTTTGCCCCATTTTATGACCTTTCTGGCCACAGTTGTTAAGTGAATCACTGCAGTTGTTAAGTTAATAACAGGGTTGCTAAATCTGACTTCCCCATTGATTTTGCTTGTCAGAAGGTTGCAAAAAGTCAACACACAACCCTGGGCATGCTGAAACCGTCACAAATATGAGTCAGTTGCCAAGCATCTGAATTTTGATCACGTGACCATGGGGATGCTGCAACAGTCGTAACTGTGAAAAATGGTCATCAATCATTTTTGTCAATGCCCTTGTAACTTTGAATGGTCACTAAACAAAATGTTGTAAGTTGAGGACTACCAGTGGTCTCTAAACCTAGAGGGAATTGTTGAAAGAGTTAAAAATATATGCAAACAAGTGATTTGGTATTCCTTCCTCAAATTGGAAAAAAGCAACCTGCAAACTTTTTTTTTAGCAGAAAAACTGTTGTATCCAATTTCAAATAAACAAAAATTGCAATTTATATTTTATAACTGAGATACATCATCCTATCTACAATTTACTACAGTGTTCACGTTATTGTGCCCATATTCTTTTTTAATAATTATTTTTAATCGGCCACTTTACCAAAAGTCCTTCTTAATTGTGGACTATTGTTATGATGCATCCAAGGTCCTTTGGTGTGTTGGAAGAAATATCCTTCTGGGTTCAGTTCCAAGGGGGAGAAAGACACTGGAAACATGGTGGCTGTTTGGAAAGGTAGTTTTAATGGTGGATAGGATCACATGCCTTGAAAACATTGGGTGAAGAAGAAAAAGAGAAGAGATGCTGAGTTTTATACCCTCTCTGGGCTTTTGAATTTGAGCTTGTATTCTGATTGGTTGTCAGACTCCCATGGGGCCATGCAGGGATAACTTTGTAGGTTGTCTTTTGGGTCCCATGCTTGGTTGAGCCTTGCTGGGTGATGTAATCTCCCCAGATGCCATGTCGTGAGTTCTGTTGCTAGATGGGTAAAGGGCTAATCCTACCTTTGTTGGATCTTGGGTGAGGGCATTTGCTTATGAATAGATCTAGCTATCACTTTATCTCTTAAGTGCTGACATCTGCTGTGGGCTATTGAGGAGGGTGGGGGCTATTAAGAGTGAGTCTGCTTCCTGCCTAAAAACATATTTCTCCATTTCTCATCCAGGGAAATATAATATTCTGCCTTTTTAATATTTCCTATAATATTTCATTCTTCTAGGAGGGGGGTGGGTCCTAACTTCCTACAGGTGAATTCAAGGATGAAAGGAATTTTAATTCACAGCAAACAGCCCAACATACATACTTTTAGCTGATTTTTAAAATATGCTCATAACAGCACAAAAAACATTTGCAAACTCCACATGTTTTGTTTTTTTCTCTAATACCTCACCAGGACTGTGTCTGAACTCCTCCCAATTATTAATTATAGGGATATTAAATGTAAGCTTTGTTAATTTATTGATTTGGAAGCAATGTGCAGTGCACAGCCTGATTCAAGAAGTCAGCGATGTTACAAAAGACGCATTACGTTCAAATGCTTGAACAGCTTATTTTTCCTGGATGTTCTCCATTGTTGTCGCTGGCTGGAGGCCTTCTCTCCTACTTTAACTAGCATAGAGGTGGGCAATTACTCAACCGAACAGCTCCCTCATACAATGGAGGCTAACAAAAGGCATCCCTTGCTGTCAGAAGTGTTTGGCTACAGGAAAACAAACCTTTCCTTTTGTATGTTTTAAAACAGATTAACTTTCCCCAAAGTCTTGCTTTTCTGGGTAAATTAATAGCGCCCATCATTTCCCCCAATTTAAGATGTGTTAACTACTTCCTGCCACCCGAAATGGTTATTGCCACAACACATGGATTTGAGACACTCTGATTCTTCGCAGGAATGATACGGTGATCATCTTTAGCTGAACACTTGGAGAATTACAGTATATTAGTGTAAAACGGCAAATGCCTAAATGAGTCCCTAGAAATGGATCCATTGTTGAACAGCTCTTTACAACCAATTACACACAATGCCACTTCTCTGAAAAACCCAGATTTGATTTGATTTTCTCGCCATACTCGTAAGCCTCATAGGCCTAGGAAGCTGACATAAAAGTAACTGCCCACCCCACCCAAAATCGATGGGGAAGGTTTTAGAACTTAAAATCCAAGGGGGATTATAGGAACAGAAACATAATGCAGGCCTATCCATTTTGCCACAGAACTTAGAAAATGAAAGACTAGTGGTTTTTTTAAAAGTGATAGTTACACCAGAAGGCACCACGTCACTGGATTCATCGTTTTGGGGGACTCCTCAGACATTGGTAACTAGATGTTACTTCATGTGGTTCAAATTCTTCATTGGGAATTGAACTCATAGAACTTTGCAGTTAAGATGCCTATACACAATTAACTGGCTTTAGGAAATATTCAGGTCCTGGCACTCTGTTGTGCAAGTTCCTTCACCACCACAAGATAATGATCCATAAAAGAAATATGTTCTACCATTGAGTTACGGTTAATCCCCTACTGTGCCAAAGCTGATACATGGCACGGAGCAATATACCTATCAGTGCAAGAAGTGTTTTACTCTTTTCTCAGCAGTGACTTTCAACCCTTGAAGTTCATTACACATGACTTCCCACTGCAGCAACTTAAAGAACTAGAGTGTTTTTTTTTTTTGAGAACTTGGGTTTCAAGACTTCAATGGCCAAAGATTGTTGAGGTAAAACAAATTTGGAGCTGGGTACACCAATTGCATTCTGAGGTGTCTCTGAAATATCTGGGGTCCCCCCCCCCCAAAAAAAAACTTAGGTTAAAATCCCAGTCTTCCTTCAGAAGTTGCTACAAAATTGAAATTCTAAAAGTGAAAAAAGGAAGAAAATAACAATAATTATCTAAAACTCAGATCAAATGAATCATTTCTCCTGCCACATTGTCCTGCCCTTTTGTCCTACTCATTCTTTGAATTATGTCCCTGGCATGATGTTATGAAACTAGAACAGGTCCTCAGTTCAGAAGAATTTGTGCCCCACCAAAAAGAACAAGTTGAACAGTTCCAATAGAAATAAAAAGACCTTCTTCACATAGTGCATCTTTGTAAGCTTCTGTATGAAATGCCATGTCAACTTGCAAAGCTTTCAAGTTGCCATGAGAAGGAAGGGGGAGAGCTGACGGAGTGGCTGATTGTACTAACTGAAGCTACATTCCACAAATGTTTCTTTTACTGATTGTGTCCTAGATTACCGGAGTCAGAAGGAGGGATGTGGGGTTCACTGACCACCAACGTGGTTCATTGGAGAATGTGATTTATGACATGTCCAATGAGAAGGGGGGGAAACAGGGTCATGAGGGCGCGTAACCTACCTGAGCTCAGTTCTGACTGCATCAGAGTATTGCCAAAATGTCGCTCCTAATAAATCGCTATATTTCTTTTGGAGCTTGGCTTGTGGCTCATGAATTAATTAGGGCAACTTTCATAAACTTCACATGCCATTTACCTGTTTCATCCTTAAAACCTTACCGGGTTTCTTGCCTGAAAAGGAGGTTGGACTAGAAGACCTCCAAGGTCCCTTCCAACTCTGTCATTCTATGAAAGAAAGAAAGAAAGAAAGAAAGAAAGAAAGAAAGAAAGAAAGAGAGAGAGAGAGAGAGAGAGAGAGAGAGAGAGAGAGAGAGAGAGAGAGAGAGAGAGAGAGAGAAAGAAAGAAAGAAAGAAAGAAAGAAGAAAAAGAAAGAAAAAAAGAAAGAAAGAAAGAAAGAAAGAAAGAAAGAAAGAAAGAAAGAAAGAAAGAAAGAAAGAAAGAAAGAAAGAAAGAACAGATCCATATTCTCATTTGGTCTTTTACCTATTCTGCCCCTCCCTTATGTTGAATTTGATATTTCACATGCAAAACCAGAATTTTAAATATGAAAAATACAAATTTCAGCATAATGTATCCCTTTGGCTGATCAGCCTGACGATTGTCTCTTGGTATGTGATACTGAATATAATCTACCAGATGGTGAAATTTCTTGTAAAGACATTTCTTCATACCCCATAAAAAAAATCCCTTACAGTTGGTACCTTTATATTAATCATGGGAGCTCTATAAAGATATTGACACTCTGTGCTCCAGTATTCCATCTTTAAAAATCTTACAAGCCCATGACTCAACCATCTAAGGTATTCTGCGTACTGTAAAAGGAAAAATAAGTTTTCATTTACCACCAATGAGGAAAATACGTTTTCATTTGCCACTTGTCAGCAATAACTTTTGGACAGTGAAATAACACCAAAGTTATTTGAAGCCAGACTGATAGATGTCAATCAGGATATCTAAATTTCAAGGTTGATGTCTGCTTTTAATCAATGAAATCCTTTTTTCTAGTTATGATGGACTCACATTGAATTATCTGGGGGGGGGGGGTCCTCGATGTACACAGAGAGAGAGAGATTCCAAGGCTTGTTTTATTATTGTTTTTGGGGGGGCGGGTTGGCAGGAGAAATAAACACTAGAATGATTAAAAATGAGACTGATGACAGTTGACAACCTGGAACTAGATACCTCAAGGAGATCATGTTGCTGTTCCCAAAATTTCAGTGACCAGGCAATGTACATTATATGCAATCAAATATGAGAACTGTTCACAAATTATGCCTAACAGTTGCTGATAACCCCAAAGGTGCTTTTTCAAAAGGCAACTTGGACTTCCTTTGTTTTTTTCTTGAAGACGTTTCACTTCTCATCCAAGAAGTTCTCAGTTTTTGGGATGATAAGTGAAATGGAAATGGAAATGAAAAGAAAAAAACAAAGGAAGTTGCCTTTTGAAAAAAGCACTTTTGGGATAACCATGACCTAGATCAGGGGTCGGCAATCTTAAAAACTCAAAGAGCCATTTGGACCCATTTCCCAGAGAAAACAAAACACCCGAAGCCACAAAACCTGGGTGGGCGTGGCCAACTCGATGTCACTCCCACTGACCCCGCCCCCAGCTACGCCTACCCAGGTTTTGTGGCTGTTTTCTTTTCTATGAGAAAAAGGTACCATATGTTCTGGAGTATAAGACGACTGGGCGGATAAGACAACTCCTAACTTTTCCAATTAAAATATAGAGTTTGGGATATACTCGCCGTATAAGACTACCCCTCCTACCATCTTTCTTTTTCTTTCTGTCTTTCTTCCTTCCTAACATCTTTCTTTCTGTCTGTCTTTCTTTCTGTCTTTCTTTTTCTTTTTCTTTCTTTTTTTCTGTCTGTTTTCCTTCCTTCCTAACTTCTTTCTTTCTGTCTGTCTGTCTGTCTGTCTTCTTTCTTCTTCTTTCTTCTTCTTTCCTTCCTTCCTTCCTTCCTTCCTTCTTTCTTCCATCTTCCTTCCTTCCTAACATCTTTCTTTTTCTTTCTTTCTTTCTTTCTTTCTTTCTTTCTTTCTTTCTTTCTTTCTTTCTTTCTTTCTTTCTTTCTTTCTTTCTTTTCTTTCTGTCTGTCTTCCTTCCTTCCTAACTTCTTTCTTTCTGTCTGTCTGTCTGTCTTCTTTCTTCTTCTTTCTTCTTCCTTCCTTCCTTCCTTCCTTCTTTCCTTCCTTCCTCCTTCCTTCCTTCCTTCCTTCCTTCCTTCCTTCCTTCTGTCTTTCTCCCTGTAGGAGGAAGAAGGAACCTCTGTTGTTGTCTCCCGCGGGGCTCCAGCCACCCGACTGAGTCCCCGACCATGCCGCTGCCAGGGTTAACGTGCATGGGAGGGAAGGAGAGCGTGCACTACCGCTGCCGCTGCTGCTATTGCCGCTCCGACGTGTCCTTTGCGCAAGGCGCTACATGTGCAAAGTCTCCCCGGTTGCTGTGGCTGCACCGGGGAGCCCACGTCCATGTCAACGATGGAGATGCTGCGCGCGCAGGAGGGACCTCGGAGCAGAAGCGCCTGGCGAGCGAGGTGAGTGGCGGCATCAGCGGCAGGCTCCTGCCCGCATCTCCCGCTCACCTGCCTGCCTCTTGCCTTAGCATTTAAAAGAATGAGAGGCGGGCGGGCAGGAGACGTGGGCCATTTTTATTACATTCATGTGTCATGCATTATTGCAGTGTTAGACCTATTCTCCAATTTGAAGAAACTAGTGTGATTGCAGAAAGAAACTTTACCACCTGTTTATTCACAAATATCTGAAATTGGGAACAGAGTTTTATATAAATAACTCCTTCCAGATAACCAAGGATCCTGAAAAATAAGATTAAGAGACATAAGGTAATATATGTACTGATTCATACCCTCTTAGGGGAAAGCTCTCCATAATGAGTTGTTCCATTTCTAATTTTCTTGACTGTAAGCTTGTGCAATTCAGTGGCTGCAGTAAAATCATCGAGCCAGGGCAGGTTAAAAAATAAGCTAAATAGCAGGATATAAAAGAAAAAAAAGAACGAAGAGCTGGATTGTCCTCCCTGTGAGAACTTCTGGTTCAAGGTTATAGTTTAACTAAACTTAAGTAGGTCAGCTAATAGAATGGGTAAAGAAATGAATGTTGTGAATAACAAGTAGTTGAGTCAAAAATATGTAAAAGTGCAGAGTTTTGGGGTGCAATAAGGAAAGAAGAGGAGGAGGGAGTTGGAAACAAGAAGATAGGAGGTGTTAGAAAGGTTGTTTGTTAGCAAGAGGTAACAGTAATGAATCTTCTCACCCTTTAGAGCAGTGATGGTGAACCTTTTAGGCACCGAGTGCCCAAACTGTGCGTGCGCATTCCCAAACTGAAAGGAGTGTGCGTGCACACGTGCATGCACGAACATGCGCATGCATGGACATGCACATGCACGGACATGCACAGGTGCGCACATGCATGGACATGCACGCATGCGCAACAGAGACCCGAAGACCAGCTGGCTGGTGGGAGGCAGGGCATCCCAACACCGGCAGCGCAACAAGAGGTAAGATCTTTTTCTTTCGTGAGCTTCTGTTTCATCGCAGGGAAACAGAAGCTCACAAAAGAAACGCCATGGAGATCTGACCTGGGGCGACAGCACGCGTGCTAGCAGAGAGGGCTTTGCATGCCACCTCTGGCACGTGTGCCATAGGTTCGCCATCACAGCTTTAGAACAATCTGGCTGGTAGAAGAGTTGTCAGCGGGTTTTATTTAAAAAAATATGAAAGGGATCCAGCTTGTGAAATCTGTGTTGAGGTTTCCAAAACCAGGATCAGTTTCTGTGTTACAGGAGAGGCTACAAGTGAATTAGCTCACTTCTACATCAGTGTGCAAATATAATTTAAGAAAAAGAAAATTGTGGCAAGATTTGTGCACTTTTGTGCATTTTTGTACATGATTTGTGCAAGATAGCTCTTTGAGGTAGACCACACTTGGAAACCACAGTTATGAATACTAAAACTACTTTTATTATAGGGTTATAGTAACAGAATCTTGCAAGTCTGAATATGCTTCCCCTCCTCCTGCCTTTATCCTAAAAACAACTAGGGAGGGTCAAGTCCAAAATCCTTTTTCAAATTACATTTCCGCTCCAAACTCAGAATTCTCTTATCTGACCATTCTCCTGGTTACAATTTTTCTTCCTGTTCCTCAAGGTTATCCTCACAGTCCATTCCCTTCCTAAATACGTTTATGCTTTTTATTATTGTTGTAAATCATACTATAAAATTGCATGTTTTGGATCATGAATAAGTTTGAAATTTGTAAAAAAAAAAGTATATTTAGTCAATTTATCCTTCCCTATTCAATATGCCCATACTTCATCTCCCACAGCTTAAATTTACATGAATCAGAATGAATATTTTTGCTTTTATCTATTAGTCTGCACAAGCCCATCTGAAAACAAACGTCACTGATGGACCTTGTAATCATTAACAGATGAGCAAGACCTGCATTCACATTTGGGAGTCAAATTCGAAATTAAGATATAACTGAATTGTAATCCAATAATCTCAATCTTGCATTCCTAATCAGATGGTATAGTGCAAATAATTTGGATCTGAAATCTGAAATCATTGGTGGGAAAACAGGAAGTGATGGAGGAGACAAAGAGGTGGGGGAAAGCAAGAAGGAGGTAAAGAATAAAATAGCATCATAAGAAAGCCAGATCAGAAGAGCTGAGCCCTTGATCTTTCCACTGTAGTAATGGGGAGATGAACCCTTCCATACCCAGATAGCCCCCGACTTATGGCCAGTAGCTTAGCGATTGTTTGAAGGAACCACAAATCTCCTCAAGGTACCTATAACCCAGTTCCAAAGTTCTGACTGTCCCCGCTCAGTGGCCACATGGCTGCATCTTAGGCATTTGGCAACAGCCAACATTTACAGGCATTTGCAGTGTCACACAATCACACAAATGCATTTTACAACGTTTCCACATTTACTTGTGCTTTTTGCCAAAACAATGGCTTCACTCAATGACCATGGTGTTTTTGCTTAAGAACCACCACAATAAAGGGCGTAAAATTGGGTAGGCCACACCGGGGAAACTTTTTACAACTGTCACAACTTACAACTGTAATTGGCAGGCTCTATTATGGTAGTAAGTCAAGCATTACCTGTGATCAGAGATAACAGAATAACAGCATTGGAAGGAGCCTTGGAGGTCTTCCAATCCAACCCCCTGCTCAAGCCAGGAAAGCCTATACCAGTGATGGCGAACCTATGGCACGCGTGCCATAGGTGGCACGCGGAGCCATATCTGCCGGCACGCGAGCCGTTGCCTAGCTCAGCTCCAGTGCGCATGTGCACGCTGGCCAGCTGATTTTTGGCTCGCACGGAGGCTCTGGGAGGGCGTTTTTGGCTTCCGGAGGGGCCCCGGAGGGATGGGGGAGGGTGTTTTTGACCTCCCCCGGCTCCAAGGAAGCCTCTGGAGCCTGGGGAGGGTGAAAAATGGGCCTACCGCGCCCACCAGAAGTTGGGAAATGGGCCATTTCCGGCCTCCAGAGGGTCTCCAGGGGGCGGGGGAGGCCATTTTCACCCTCCCCAGGCATTGAATTATGGGTGTGGGCACTCGCGAATGTGTGATAGCGCACGCGCATGCACTTTCGGCACCCGAGGAAAAAAAGGTTCGCCATCACTGGCCTATACCATTTCAGACAAATGGTGTCCAATCTCTTCTTAAAAACCAGATATTTGCTGAAATATTAAGCCGAAGAGAGAATTTCATGTTCTTTTGTAGCCATATACAAATTATCCAGGGAGCTAGAGACTTTCTTAAAAGGGCAATGCCAGGGCTGGAAATGAAGTCATGCATTGACATGATGGATGGATGAAAGACATTGAATGGAATGTCAGCTTCTGAAAATATGACTGAACACATGATCCGTATGGTTCATGTAACACCTCTTCCCCAAAGAATATCCCATAATTTAAATCATGGTGTACAAATCTATGGCTGCACGGGTGGTCCATCACCCTTTCAAATGCTTCTGGCAAATTGCAATTTTTAATATGACAGAAGGCAAGCATTACTAAATGTATGAGGAAGAATGTTAATTGTACTTAATTATTTTCAGTCTGATTAATGTTAATTTAATTTATTCATATTTAGTGTTTGAAGAAGAACACTAGAGATGCCTTTGAAGAAAGTATTCAGCGGCTGCTAGCAAACACCAACTTAGCTCTGAAAGGAAGGCGGGAATGAGGAATAAATTCAGGATTGCCCTACCTTGAGAGGAGAAAGAATCACAGAATCTTCCACCCACCGTGTCCTTACCTGCTACCTAAATAAGGCATATTTCAAAGTTACACTCAGCATCTTCTTTAAGGAGTGCAGATTTAGGATCAGAACAGGGGCGGGTTGTTCATTTACCCATGCCGGTGCGCTGCGCGCGCATCTCCACATTTTGGGCGCGTGTGCTTGCTATGTGCGTGCGGCCCTTCGCACGATTTTGCTTCTGCGCATGCGCGGAAGCAAAATCTCACCGAAATCTCGCGAGGGGACATGCGCATGCATGAGATTTTGGTGCAATTTTGCTTCTGCGCATGCACGGAAGCAAAATCTCGCTGAAATCTCATGTGCGTCCCCTCGTGAGATTTTGGCACAATTTTGCTTTTACGCATGCGCAGAAGCAAAATCACCCAAAAATTCTCAGAAAAAGATGGCGATGCACGCGACGAACTGGCAGAGAGGGCTCCGGAGCGGTCACGTGCAAATTGCGCAATTGGCCGCTCCCTTCTGGAGCTACGCACCGGACAGCTCCAGCAGGAACCCACCGCTGGATCAGAACTTAAATTTCTATGCATAACCCCCTTAAAAAATTAGTAAAGTACATCCTTGGCGATTATATGATTTTATATATATTCCCTACAAAAATTAGCAAAGGACAAAAAGAAAAAAGAAATTAAGAAAGTTAGTTGGAAGCCATTCAGAAACATTACTACGGTTGGAAGAAATATCCAGGTCCAGGTCCAAGCTGGGAGAAAGGCACTGGAGACAAAATGGAGGCTGGAGACTGATTGGAAAGATGGTTTAATGATGAAGCAGAAGCACATGGGTTTGGTGGCTCTGGGCAGCTGACCACATGGAGTTGAGAGTGAGGAGTTGTTATACCTTCTCTTGGGCTTTGCACTTGAGCTTCCTGTTCCTGTGCAAGAACATGTATTCTATTGGCTGTTGTAAGGGTTATAGCTGGCTCTATAGGTTTTCTTGAGCTAAGTTTGGTTGAAGTTTGGAGGGTCCTTAGGAGATGGTGCAATGTAGAGAGCTCTGCTGCTAGATGGTAGTGAGTTAATTCTATTATGTCCTGAAGGGTCATGTCTTAATCCCATCATCCTGGAGCTGAAGGTCTTTTCTTTTGTAGATAGGATGGCCCAGTCTTTCTTAATGGGCACAAAATATCAGCTGGGGGCAGGGAACTGGGGCTCTGAATTTCTGTTTCCCTTAAGATTTTTATTTCTCTTTTAGGGGAAATATTTTATCCTGCTTTTTTATATATTTCTCAAAATATTTCATTCTTCGGGGTGGGGTGGCTCCCCACACTACCAACACCTGGATGCATAGCTACAGTTTTTTCCCAAGAACCTGGGGCCTACTCAATGGGTTACAAATCCTTGATTCTGAAAAACCCTGCTTCTCATTGGAGTGGAGGCTTAAGTATTGTTGATGGATTTTTTACATTTTATTTTTCACTCCTGCCTGGAGAAGCTGTAGAAATGTTTATTGGAGTGATGCTTAGCTGTGGCCTCTGCTGTGTTTGTAAAAAGATTGCTTCTTTTATCACTTAGGAATACTTTCGGTAGCTTTGTAGATGTCATGTCTTGCTTGTCACTCACAGCGATTCTGATTAACTGGACGATAACTCAGAGAAGAGCATTTCAGTGATTGCCATAGCCACATCATGGGTACTCAGTAGCCCTTTATTGCAGCCAGCTGACCAAGTGGGGTGCTTCCATATTAAGCAACGTCAGGCACAAAAGACCAGGTGCACACATGAAAGTCCAATTAAACTGATTTATTACTAATTATACTTATGCACAGGAATCTTCTCAACAAACAGTTAGCACTTGCTTGGGGTTAGATAAAAGTCCCCTTCTAGCCAGCCAGATCAGCCGACTCAACCCTGGTGATCAATGGGGTGAAAGATGCCACAGCCAGATTGCCCTCGCATCCTACTAGCTGTCTGTAGCAGATGACCAGCCTGAGGGAGGAGTCAAGACTGTTATCAGTCTCAAGTCCCTTCATGCCCACAAGAGATCTAAGTCCAGCCCACCTTGAATTCCATTGACTCTTATCTACCACCAACTCACTTTGACCATTAGTAGTTTAGATTCTTGCAGAAAGCATTAGCATGTAATAAAGCTGTAGTCATTTGAATCCCATTGCTTCCTGATCAATTGCACCTGACATTGTTTAGGGCCTCATGCAGTTCGTGGGCTGCAGGTTGGATATGTCTGGTCTATATAGTCCACTTTCCCTTCAGCTCTTAGGGCAGATAGATGGAGATGTTACATTATGCCATTCCACCAAATATTACGTTTTATATCACTTCCAACCCCCTCTTAGATGTGTATAAGTTACTTCCACCTGAATGCCTTTTTTATTTCACTTCCAATTGATGTCTTGTGGAAGCAAATAAGGAATCAAATAGAGGAAAGCCTAGTAATTTATTTATTTTATTTATTTATTTTGTCAACACATGTACAAGATAACAGGTATGATATAAACATAAACAAAAGCAAAGTATGTATAGGTAAAAATTAGACAATAGGACAGAAGGACAGGGACAGTAGGCACGATGGTGCGCTTATGCACGCCCCTTACAGACCTCTTAGGAATGGGGTGAGGTCAACTGTAGACAGTTTAAGGTTAAAGTTTTTGGGGTTTGGGGAAGAAACCACAGAGTCAGGTAGTGCATTCCAGGCACTGATTGCTCTGTTGCTGAAGTCGTATTTTCTGCAGTCGAGTAAGGGAGTTTACAGTATATCTCACCAAAAGACAGGAAATAATTGAATATGAGTTTAATTGTCACAGAATTGCTCGACCCAAAATGCAGAAATGACCACAGTAAAGAAGAATTGAACAACTCTACATTTGCTTTGAAGCGTGATCCATTTTCTTCCAGGCATTTTTTCTCGAACAGTTTTTTTTCCCCCTGTGGCAGACAAAAAAAATAAGATTTCCTTTTACAAATTTATATAATTTAAAACCAACTTGCAAGAAATTACAATACCATGTTAGCCCATTAATAAACTAAAACACCCTCAGAGGGAAATCCTTTCCCATCTTTCATGAAATCTCATGAGCCTTTTTCTTGTATGAGCACTTCAGCTACATTTATGTCTCCCCTCCCCCCACCCGACAAAGCTTTGTTCACAGGTCTGGATAACTCAGCGTTATAAAATGGATTCTTAAACCTTGTTTTCAACCTCCAAGCTTGCAAACATACAGTCATTAGCAGACTTCTATATAATGTAGCAGAGTCTTTGGTATAACATCTGTAAGATCAAATAAAGTAGATGTTGTTGTTTTAATAAAGCCATCCTGGGCAGGAAAAGGTAGCTGAGAAAGGTGTTTGGAAATGGATGATGAGAAAAAAAATTATCATTGAAAAGAATCAATGTGTGGTGGCCTAGTGATTAAGACGCTGAGCTCGTTGACTGGAAGGTTGGCAGATTGAGACCCGAATGTCGCATGATGGGTAAGATCCCATTACTCACCCCAACTTCTGCCCACCTAGCAGTTCGAAAGAATGCAAATGCAAATAGATAAATAGGTACAACTTTGGTGGGAAGGTAACAATGTTCCGTGTGCCTTGGGTGTATAGCCGTGTTGGTCACATGACCACAGAAGCGTCTTCAGACAATGCTGGCTCCCTCAGCTAAGAAACGGAGATGAACATCGCCCCGTAGAGTCAGATCTGACTGGACAGGGAAAACCTTTAGCTTTTTTTTTTATTACACTATATTATTTAGTGGAATTTGAAATTTACAGTAATATCACTGAAGGTTAGGGGATGTCCAAATATTTCTCAGGAATGACTATATATGTTGCTTATTAAGTTAAGAGGGAGCATAGACTCCACTCCGGTCCGCCAAAACTGCGGGAAAATACTCATTGGCCGAACTGTCTGACAGTTCCCTATAAAAGGGCAAGCTCTCAGACAGACCGGCCGCTGGGTTGCACTGATCTACCAAATAAAGAGCAGTTAGTTACTGTAAACCTGTGTCTTGTCTCTTCTATCGCCCAATCTAACAATATATGTGATTGTATCCCATGAATCTACAGCATTTAGTCACATCAGGCATCATAACATAGTGATTGTTCGACACATTCAAGCTATCATTCAAATCTCTTTCAGTCACATATCTGGAGTCTGATGGTTCCTGGGGATTTAATACAGGTTGACTCCTTGGGGATCAACTCATGGATTATAGCTTTTGAAACTTTCACATTTCCTCTTATTTGACAATAACTGCACAATGGTGAACAGGTAAGCTTGAAAACAAGTCACACACCAATAACCTGCCAAAAAAAATTTCCAGACCCAAGCAACTAAGATCTTAAATTGCCACATGTGAAGAATGTGTCCTCAGTTTATTAAAAGCACTGTGTTACAACTCTAGGCTGCTCCAAGACAGGCAAATGTACCTTTCATGGCAGTCCAATGTGTCCAATATGTTAGAAATATTGCTTAGCAGATATTCCATGTCATTTTCCAAAACGTATGGAAAAAATTTCTTGCTAATTTTTGAAAGAATGACTGTGAAATTTTGGAAAGGCTATAATGAACCATGTTCATCTCCTTACTTTCTTTCCTAAAGTCCTGACCTTTCCTTCTGTAATTTTTTTAAAACTTTTTTTTATTTGAAATGAAAAAAGATGAAAAGATATTCCAAATATAAACAAAGGAAGTCCATCACCCTGTTCCAACCCAGCAATCTAATTTTCATAGCTTGCAGTTAGAGAAAACTTGCAATAATTGTCATCAACTCCCCCGAATTTTAGAGATGCCAACAATTATATACAAGTAGTCCTCGACTTAAGACCACAACAGAGTCCAAAATTTATGTTGCTAAGTGAGACATTTTAAAGTGAATTTTGCCCCATTTTATGACCTTCCTTGCCACAGTTGTTAAGTGAATCATTGCAGTTGTTAAGTTTTTAAGTGAATCTGGTTTATCCATTGACATTGCTTGTCAGAAGGTCACAAAAGGTGATCACATGATCCCGGGACACTGCAACTGTCATAAATGTGTGATAGTTGCCCACAATCTGAATTTTGATCACGTGACCAAGGGGATGTTGCAACGGTTGTAAATGTGAAAAATGGTCGTAAGTCATTTTTTTCCAGTGATGGTATAACTTTGAACGGTCACTAAATGAACCATTGTAAGTCGTGGACTACCTTTATTGAATGCTTTTACAGCAATTCTAGTTACACGATATAAATAGTCGTTTCCTTACTTCTGCTTTTAAAGGGAGGCACAAATAGTTCAATTTTTCTTTTCTTTGTTTTCTTTTATAAACAAGGTAGGCGGATAAAGGACAGCACGAATTTTCAGGAACAGCCTTATTCTGGCCATGCAAAAGTATTCCTCAGATGATTATTCAAGCAGAAAAGCTTTCTTGCTGCATTCAGATTATACCGAAAATCGTCCTGCAGCAATTAGACTTGTATTGCCTTCACCCCCAAAATTTTAAACAGGAGGCAGAGAGATTATTGGCTTTAGAACATGAAGAGAACATGCAGCTTTAGATGTTCTTTTCAAAGTAAAGATCAAGTATGTGAAAAAAAATAACCAAAAGCACTTCATAAAAAGCTTGGGAGGGAAATTTAAGTTTGTCCATTTAATTATAGCATATTATTTCTTTTGGGGGGGGGGAATTACATCTCTCAAAAGTGTACAAGCTGCACTTCAAAATGTTTATGCGTTTGTTTATTCAATTTGTAATAGATGGACTTACAAACCTCAATCAATAGGAGTCTGAAATGTTCACAATAATATGCAATAATACAATAGAGCAGAGGTCTTCAAACTTGGCAACTTTAAGACTTGGGGACTTCAATTCCCAGAATTCCTCAGCCAGCTTTGTGAAGTCCACAAGCTTTGCTGGCTGAGGAATTCTGGGAGTTGAAGTCCACAAGTCGTAAAGTTGCCAAGTTTGAGGACCCCTGCAATAAAGTATGTACAGTAGTCAAATGTAAACTAAGTCCTAGAGAAATACATAAATAGATACTGACAATAAAAATGATCAGTCACAGACTGGGTGTGTTGAGTGCACATATCCATACAGGTAATATTTTTTTAAAAAACACATTTAAATAAGGATGGCAATGTCATTTTAAAAGATTTAATAGGTGGGCATATGCAAGCCTGAGTCAGCAAATTAAAGATAGATATTTATATAACCATATTTGGGGTCTGGAAATAAGTAGAATTAATTCTCATCATCATCCATGAGAACATTAACCCCTTCTCATTCCGACAGAAGGTTTTTTTTCCCCAACAGCTTCTTCCAGTTACAGCTGTTCAGCAAGATCACATCGTGGAGGGAAGAATAAGCTACCAACTTCTTGCTGCGGTTTTGTTCTGCTTTCATTGACTCCTGTGGTTTTGCAGGAAAATGTATCAATTAATATAGAGAATGTTCCCCATCTAAATCATCTTTTATGCCACTTTTCCTTATCTGGATAGTGGAATTGCACACCGGACTTGATCCTTCTGGATTTCCACCCCCAATTAAGCACAGCTTTCATTCTTCAATCTTGCTCCGAGACCCCAGAACTACTGAAACAGAGGTTTTACATAAAAGCGAATTCTGGTAAAGCAGTCTGAATCAAACTATCTGGTGTGATGCCATGATAATAATAGGCGGTAGAGAAATGCGAGAAACAAGTAAAATAAAATAAAATAAATTACACTGTTACTTAGAGAAGACAGCCTTTGATTTTTATAATGCAGAGCTGTATGATAGATTTAGACTTAGAATAACTTTATTGTCACTTTAAATGTTCACTAATCGGCATACATTAAAATGAAATTTTGTTGCATACAGCTCTCAAAGGGTCCCCACCTCCAATATACACTACATAAACATGACAATAAATAAACAAGTAAACCAACCAACAAACAAATATGTACCCACCTATATTATATGACACAGAGAAACAACACAGTCTAGTTCAGATGTACATCCGAGAAAAACAAATCTTGCGAGTTTACCAGACGGATGATAAGATTTACATGGACTGCAAGCAACCTGGGAGAAAATTGACTTGTGCTATGATGGATGCTGAGAGATGCTTCCGATTTGACCCTCAAGAAATGTTCTGGTACCCAAGGGACCAGAGCATTGGTCTGCAACATGTGTTCAATATACAATTCTGTTCTTGCAGTTCTTCACAACTGCTTTAAAGTGTCACTGAGAGGGCAAACATCAAACAACCGATGCCCCTTTCTTTCTCTTTACTCCCCTCTGGCCTCTTGGTCCTTTTGTTTTGTGATGTTTGCATATTTTTCTCTGTTGTCCTTTGTTATTTTTTAAACGTTTTGACAATTGTGAACCACCCAGATTCACTGGACGTCGGGCAGCATATCAATGTAATATATTAGTTATTATTAACCATAATTTGAGCATTCTGCAAAACTGAAAATACTTCCCCCTGGCCCAGAAAAAGAAAAAGAAAACTCTATTCCTTCCAAAATCAGGGAGATGCAAGTGGAATGAAGTTGTCTACACAATCTGTCTACTCCCCCAGGGTCAATGATTGCTGAGAGCTGGCCTTTAAGAATGACAAATTGGAGGGAGGGGGATGACAGATCTGGATGGCAGATCTCATTTCCTTGTGTCAAGGGGTGGGACTTTTAAGCATTACTGCTGTCAACCAAAATGCTCATTAGCAACCATCAACCATGATGACTGACATTGGTGCCTTGTCCCCCTTCTCCTCCTCAGGATCTCATGACTGAGTTGATTTATCCAGCACACCTGCTACTGCTTTTCTACTTTGAAACACTCCATTTGTACAAGCTGAATATTCAAGGGCAATTTTGAGAGCAGTGGGCGTGAAAGTGCCTCTCCGTGTGATGTTCTCAACACAGGCAAGGGGAGGGGAGAGACTCAAGATAGGAAGCAGGGCAGCGGGAGACAGATCACCAATGGATCAAATTGTTGGAAGAAATGTCCATCTGGGTTCAGTTCCAAGTGGGGAGAAAGACACTGGAAACATGGAGACTGCTTGGAAGGATGGTTTTAATGGTGGACAGGACCACGTGGTTTGAGGTCCTGGCCAATTGAGCACATGGGTGAGAGAGAAAGAGAGATTTATACCCTCTCTTGGGCTTTGAATTTGAGCTTATCCTATTGGTTGCAGTCAGACTCCCATGGGGCTATGCAGGGGTAACTTTGTAGGCTGTCTTGAGTCCCAGGCTTGGTTGAACCTTGCTGGGTGATGCAATCTTCCCAGGTGCCATGTGGTGAGATGGGTAGAGGGCTAATCCTATTATGTCCTGAGGGTGAACATCTTTTGTTTAGTAGATAAGCTGGCCCAGCCTTTTGTCTTGTAGATAGGATGGACCAGTCTTTCTGGGGCTATTGACAAAGGTGGGGGCTGCTTTCCAAGAGCATGTTTCTCCTTTTCTCATCCAGGGAGGTATAATATTCTGCCTTTTTAATATTTCCTAGAATATTTCATTCTTCTAGGAGAGGGGTGGGTGCTAACGTCCTACAACATCTTGGCAGGCCTTTTAAATCCAGAAAATGGGTGGGTCAGAGGTGGGTTCCTGCCGGTTCGGGCCGGCTCTATAGAACCGGTAGCAGGAATTTCCCCCCACTCGCCGAATCAGCAGAGATGGCTGGCTGGACACGCCCCCGAACCAGCTATCTTGGCGGCGCCATTGGCGGCACCATCTTGTTTTTTGATTCTGCGCATGCCCAGAAGCTCAGTTTTTAGCACTGCGCATGTGCACATGTGCAGCACTCATGCACAATGCGCAACATGCACACGCCCCTGCGGCGCGTGAGGAAGTGAATTGGCAGTGAGGTAAGTTAGAATCCACCCCTGGGGTGGGTGGTATGTGGGTGGTAACACAAAGCTGCCATTGGATGATCTTGAGAAAGCAATGCAAAGTTGGACCAAGTTCATACAGTTAGTTCTCGACTTACGACCACAAATTGAGTTCAAAATTTATGTTGCTAAGCGAGACATTTGTTAAGTGAGTTTTGCCTCATTTTACAGCCCATCAAATGGTTTGTTTCGCCTGGGTGCTCAGGCACAGATGAATGGGGACAGTCCTTGATGCAGCTTCATGAGCTTTCCAAAGGCGGTGACCACCTTTACACTTTGAGGAATGGTGTGTCACTTGTACTAATGAGCTTTGTAAAATGAACGGATCAGATGCCCTCTATTGCTTTAATAAACATATCTTCAGTTTTATATTATACATTCACTACATATTAGTTCTAAATCTTCTTCCTAGGAATTCAGAATAACTAAAATAGTGACTGATTCTAAGGAATCTTTCAGTTTCCTAATTGAGCAGGGAACTCAGTTTTTTTTATTATTATTATTTAAACTTTTTATTTCCCTCTTTTATATCTATCTACACCAGTGATGGCTAACCTTTTTGGCACCAAGTGCCAAAAGTGTGCATGCACGTGTGAAATCGCACGCGCATGCATGCAGACCCATAATACAATGCGTGCACAACCCCCCACATGCCTGCCCCCAAGCATGTGTGTGCAACACCCCCATGCACGTGCAACCTCCATGTGCGCCCCCCACGCATGCACATATGACCCCCCCCACGTGCACCCCGTCCCCCATGCATACACAGCAGAGACCTGAAAACCAGCTGGCTGGCGGGAGGCGCGCACGCATGCACGGCGGAACTGAGCTGGGGTGACAGCTCGCATGCCCGCAGAGAGGGCTCTGCATGCTACCTGTGGCACATGTGCCATAGGTTCACCATCACAGATCTATACATATACACACACACTCACACACACACAGGCAAGAAAACTATCCAGCTTGCAATAATTTGCAACTCAAATTATTCAGTGCAGGCAGCTCAGCATGTCCCTAGGTATAAACTAAATACTCTTTTATATCCACTGAAAGAAAGGCTATTGCAATAATAGCTATAATTTCCAGAAAACATTTTTAGTAAATTACAGTAGACAATAGCACAATTTTCTACATTCGGCATATTGGCTGCCAACCTTAATTTGTTTGTGTTTGAGAAACCACCTCTTTTCTCCTGCTCATTCTCTCCATTCTAGGAGTGACTTGAGAGACCCATCAATTTGATTGGCACTTTCTTTCAAATAACTGCCACCTGTACTTTTTTTTTACCAAGTAAAGGCCAGATGTCCAATTTTCTCGTTCACTGTACTGCTGAAAGCTTTCTGAATGCTACTAATTTTTTTCGACCAAAAGTTAAAGCTACCATATTACCTCAAGCCATTGTAGGAAGTTGCCAAAGCCAGTGCATGTATAAATTCAGCAAGGTAGCTGTTTAGATGTCTTTAGGTCATAGCTTTGCTTATCTCTCCCATCATTCGAATGCAGCCCACATGTCCTGGATTATGCCTGGCAGATACTTGATGAATCTCACTAGTTTAGAATCCACAGACAGGAAGTAGGGATGCAAAAGGCATTATTTATTCATTGAAGCTTTTCTGCAGGAGTTACAAGTGCAAAGGAATTTAGCGCTGGCTTTGAGAAAGTAGTAAGAGAGGTGAACACATTTACTCATTCCCCGAGAAAGTTCCAAAATTGCCATGCTTTGATTGTGTTATGTTTAAAAGAGGCAGTGAAGGTTTTGGATAGCTTTTCAAGATTCTGTTAGTTATGTTAATATAATGGGTTATTAACAGAATAATAGGTACATTAACAGAACATAAAGTAATGTTGCTGGAATACTTGATGTCAGTCTGCCAGAACTGATGAAATTAAGAAACCGACACTACCGAAGGAGTCCATCCAACTGAAATTCACATCAAATGCAAATTGATGATGATGATGATGATGATGATGATGATGATGATGATGATGATGATGATGATGATGATGATGATGGAGGAGGAGGAGGAGGAGAAGGAGGAGGAGGAGGAGGTGGTGGTGGTGGTGGTAGTGATGATGATAATGAGGATGAGGTTGATGATTGTCTTCATACGGGTACTGTGCAACACTGCACCAAAAAATGTAAAGATGGTGAACTGGGAAGAGGTGATTTGTGCGATCAGAAACCAAGGGGATGATCTGTGACAGCCACCAACAGGTTTCATATGAAAAAAGGATGATGAACCAATTAAGAACAATGGGCAAAAGGGATGAATCACATTATTGACATTCTTCAATATTGGAAGCTTTTGCAAAACGTATTTCATGCTGGTAACAGGAATGAAAGCTTCAAAAGCTAAAATTTGCTATTGATTTTATTATGCCACATGAATGAAAGTGAGGAGATTTTTCACAGCATCACGTCGGCCAATAAAACATGGGCTCATTATTATGATTTAGAAATGAAGCATCAGTTCATGGAATAACATCAAAAAGCTTCACGCATGGAAAACAAATTCAAAAACCAGACTTGAGCTGGAAAACTCAAGACGACAGTTTGGGGCAACGCAGCTGATGTTATTCACATGGATTTCCTTGAACTTGGCACCACTATCAACTCAGAGCACTACACTGCAACACACACAATTTTGAAACAACTAGTCAGTGGAGTTCAGAAGCTCAAGAAGGAAACTTTGTTGTAATATGGCAAACAAGGCATTGTATGTTGTGCTAGCCAAGAGGCAATTGAGAACTTGGATCTAACATAAGCGCACCACTGTGCCTACCGTCCCTGTCCTACTGTCCTATTGTCCTCTTTTATTGGAACTTTTTACTTATGTTATGTTTATACAAACAACTACTATTCTGTACATGTTTGACAAATAAATAAATAAAATAAAATAAATAAAACCTCCTTACCCTGTTCACAATACAGTCCAGATTTGGCACCATGTGACTTCCAATTTTTACCAAAATTGGAAGGAATATCTCGGTGAGCATCCCACTGAACCACCTGAAGAAATGAATTGGCAGGACTGGTTGAAGGGATAAAATATGGAGCTCCTTGATGACACGTTTAAGAAGCTTATCCATCATTGGCAGAAATGGCAGTGAAGGGTGGTGAGTATGTAAGAAGCAAATGCTAAGATAACAAAAGAGATCATTTCAAGGGTTATTTTCCTGTTTCATTTATTGAAATATCCATATTTAAACTAATGTTATGGAAGTAGAGAAATTGCTTCTTATCCAACCCACATAGTTTACAAACAGGCTGACCATCTGTAAAAGAAAACATACCTTATCAATGAAGACAATCCTGGACACTTTCTAAACTTGTGGCACAGGTAGATCTGTAGATCAAATAACTCAGAATCGAGCACAACTCATAACATCTTCTACCAAGAATGTTCCTGACTTCCCTTAAGCATTGATAGACTAATTCATGAGCTTATCCAGGTGTGGTTGCTCAAACCACTTCTTTTTTTACATTATCTAGCAGTTGGGGCTACTGCAAAAGATTTATCAGCCACAATTCAACTCTGACTATGTTGTAATGTACACATGAGAAGGAAACTTTGGGTTTAGAAAACAGAACCACTGTTCTTTGTCACCCAAGAATTTTTTTGGGAAACAGAACAAATTGTTTATTTGACAGACAGACACCCAGAAGCACATAAGAATCAAAATGTTGAAATGACTGTCTTTGGAGGGAAATGAACCAGTAGTGGGTTCCTACCGGTGCGGTCCGGTGCGGCGCACCGGTAGCGACCCGCTGGTGACGTCATGCGGTCGGTCCCGGTCCCTAGGCGCCACCATTTTTTTCCTGAATTTTTTTGAATTTTTTTCAATTTTGGGGGGATTTTTTTATTTTCTTCTGCTTCTGAGCATGCGCAGAAGCTGGGTTTCCAGCACTGCGCATGCGTTTCCATTTTGATTTGGGTGGAGTTTTTTTTTTTTTGAATTTTTTCGGGGGGTTTTGCACTGTGCAAAAACTTCTTCCGGGCCAGGAGCAGAAGCCTCCGTCCTCCGCCTGGGTTGTTTGGAGAAGGGAAGCAAAGTGTTTTCGGGAGGCAGCCACCTAGAGGTAAGAAAACAAGGCAAATCCCTGTCGCTGCCACCTTCCTCACTCGAGCCCCGCGGGAGACGGCGACGACAAGGCAAATCCTTTCGCCAGACACCCGCACACGAAGGAGCTGAATGGAACGATGGCCGGCGGGAAGGAGGGAAGGAAGGAAGGAAAGGGCGAGCGGGTCTTGGCGCAGCAGCCCTGACTGAGGAAGAGGGAGCCGTGGGCGGGGAAACGGGGTATCCCCGACTTCTTTCGTTCTCGGAGCACCCGCCATACGCTGCAGCCTTCCAGAAGCCGCCTCTTACCTCATCCTCCCTCTCGCTGCGAAAGCACAAGCAGGCATCTTGAAACCCTCCCGGCATCTGGTTTGGCTTCAATTTCACCATAGATGCAGGAACGCCGCTGCTGCCTACTCCAGCCCCCGCCCCGCCCGCCCATGTGGGAGGGAAGCGAACGACGAGCGAGGTCCTGGCAAGTGAGGAAGGTGGTGGCAAGAGGCACCTTCGTCCTCCGAGGGGAGGGGAGGGGAGCAATCCACCCACCTACCTCGCTTGGCGCGGTTCCCCCGGGAGCGACCCCTGGCCGGGACCTGGAAGTGCGATGCTCTTCCAGGCTTCTCTTCCAAGACTTGGCGTCTTGGAAGAGGGCTGGGCAAGGGAGAAAGGAGCCACGGTGGGAATTGGTTTGCAGGGAGAAAGGAAGGAAGGAAGGGAGGGAGGGAGGGAGGGAGGAAGAAAGGAAGGAAGGAAGGAAGGAAGAGAAAGAAAGATGAAAGAAAGAAAGAAGGATGGAAGGAAGGAAGGAAGAAGAAAGAAGACAGACAGACGGAAGGAAGGAGGGAAGGAAGGAAGGAAGGAAGGAAGGAAGGAAGGAAGGAAGGAAGGAAGGAAGGAAGGAATGTGCCCTGCTGGGGATGATGGGACTTAGTGGGCACCCAGTTAGGAAAGGGCACCTGTTCTTCCTTGCCCCTCTTCCCCAGAACCAGGGGAGGGAAGGATCCTCCCCTCCAGCAGCTCCATTGCCCTGGCATGACTGGGGCCAAAGCCGTTGGTTGCTGGTGCCCAAGTCGGCTCTTGCAAGGGCTTCACCAGGCTGCAGACTGGCAGAAGAGCTTCCCAGGTGGTGCAGCTCAACTTGTAGCAGGCTGCACCAAAAAGAGGCTTCCTCTTCACCTGACAACAATTACAGGTAGTCCTCAACTTACAATTTAGTGATCGTTCAAAGTTAGAGCGGCACAGAAAATAAAGGTAACTTATGACCGTTTTTCACACTTATGACTGTTGTAGCATTCCCCACGGTCATTTGATCAAAATTCAGACGCTTGGCAACTGGCTCATATTTATGATGGTCGCCGTGTCCCGGGGAGACACATGATCCCCTTCTGCAACCTTCTGGCAAGCAAAGTCAATGGGGAAGCTGGATTTTCTTAACAACGGGGTTACTCACTTATCAACTGCAGGGATTCACTTAACAACTGCAGCAAGAAAAGTCGTAACATGGAGCAAACCTCGCTTAACCAATGTCTCACTTAACAGCAGAAATGTTGGGCTCAGTTGTGGTCGTAAGTTGAGGACTACCTGTATAAAAAGGGTTCTTGCTCAGAATGAGGGGTTCGGCTGGGAGGGCCACTCAAAGGCAGCCAGGCAGGGCTGGAAACCCTCGGTGGCCCCGGGGAAAAGAAAGGAAAGGAAAGGAGGAAAGGAAAGGGGGAGGGGAGGGGGAGGGGAGGGAAGGAAAGAAGGAAAGGGGGAAGGGAGGAGAGAGGAGGAAATGGAAGGAAAGGAGGAAAGGAAAGGAATGGAACTGGAAAAGAAAGGAAAGGAAAGGGGGGGAGGGGAGGGACTACAACTACAGCTCTGGAATATGGGACTGACTTTCCCACCAACATTAGCAAGCCACCCTCAGTCTGCCCATCTTCATTTTCCTTCACTCAGATTGACCAAGCTTCTTGAGGGAAGGAACACAAAAGAGGTTTCCAGGCTGTGTGCCTGGACCAGGCACTTTCTCGGGCCTCCCACCCAGAGGCCTCACAGAAGCAGAAAGGTAGGCCTGAAAGGCGGCTGAGCTCCCCACCACCAGTGGTTCACGGGATTTAAAATTATGAATTTGGTGGTCCCTGGGGTCCAAAAGGTTGGAGACCCCTGGTCTAACACACTCTTGGGCAAAGCATGTGAGCCATTTCCTCCTTTCAGTGGTCCATGAAAGTACATCTATAGTATGTAGATAATGAAGTTGAAAAAAGGTGAACAACATTTTTACAGATCTATAGATACCTTGAGGCTGGCTGTGACAAGGAATGGCTGGGAGGGGAGGGGCCAGGTGAGGCACCCCTTGAAGTGAGTGACATTAAGTGGCCACACCCACCCAATCACATGACCGGCAAGCCACTCCCACCCGGTCACATGGCTGGCAAGCCACTCCCACACAGTCACATGACCGGCAAGCCACTCCCACCTGGTCACATGGCCGGCAAGCCACTCCCACCCGATCACATGACTATCAAGCCACACCCACAAAATAAGCCACGCCCACAGAGTGGTAGTAAAAATTTTGGGAACCCTCCACTGAAATGAACAAATAAAATTAGTTGGGAGTAAATTAGCTCCCAGAAAACAAAAATTAAAATGCAACTTGAATTAATTAAGAGCATAAGTAAATGAAAGTAATATCACTCACAACCAGGAAATGGAGTTTGTCTTAAGCATAACTCTTAATAAAATAGGCTGTGGTTGAGAACTCAGGAAATAATTAGACAAGCTGAGTACAACCATATCGTTTTGATTAATTTCTCTTGATAACTGTGGGTGATTTCCAGTTTCGTTGGTACCCAGCACATTCCCATATATCCAGATCAGAGCAACTACACCTCATTCAATTCAGCTAGCAAAAAATGTAGCTTGATACTTGTTTATTTATTAAACATCAGCAGACATTATATAAAAAACAGTTAACTGGAAAATTGGCAAGCAAAAGCAGAGACACACATGATGAACAGGAAATTCATATTATCAATACATCTCTAGCTATATATACCAAAAAGGCACAGAATTTTCCACAGCCAATAGAAGAAATAATGTGGACAATTAGCATGGATATTCCCAAGGGGAATCGCCTTTGCTTATTCTGTTCTTAACCCTTTTATGTACAAACAATAGAGATGGAAAATGGGACACCAGATGATTTCGCCTCTTTTCTACACCATAAAGGAAACAATTTTGTGAATGGATTCATGTACGTCTATAGCAATAGACGTACATATGTATATACCACGTTACAGTGCTTCACAGCCCTCTCTAAGCGGTTTACAAAGTCCGCCTATTGCCTCCAACAATCTGGGTCCTCATTTTACCAACCTCGGAGGGATGGAAGGATGAGTCAACCTTGAGTCTGTTGAGATTTGAACTGCCAAATTGCAGATAGCTGGCAATACATTCTGCTATTGATTTCTTGATTTTAAAATGTATTAGCTGCCCATCTTGCCACACAACAGCTCTGGGTGGCTTACAATATTAAATAAATGCAACCTTCTCACTAAAAAAATGCATTTTTTCAAGATGGAGAAAGAGGACATCTGCATTTTAGAGGCCTGAGGCTATTCTGTTGCAAATCAAATGGAATATATTGTGCTTCTAATGGAGTCTCAAGCATCCAGGCATGCTTGGCTCTCCACGTTCCACAGAGAGGGCTCCTCTGCAACTTCGGGCAGCCCAAAATGCTTTGACTTCAAGTTTCATTCTGTCATTTTGTGCACATGGGAAGGGTCTAGGACTTTTTGCTTCTGCCACATGCTTGTGCCCCCTTGACCCCTGCCCTCCAGCCACAGCCAATTGACAGAGAGTGTTCCGACTCAGCTGAACCTCTGCCAGTATTTCTCCAATGCCAATGGACACCCAGCCCTCCACTTCTGTCTGTCCCCCCCACCCCGCCTGTTGTGGGTGTTTCGCAGAGGGATCATTGTGCTCCAGCAATTTGCCCCAAGGGAAAAAAGCAGGCGTGCCTCCTACCAGTCAATCGGGGCTCCGAGGGGAGGGCCTCTGCCTAGTCATGAAGGTACTGTGGCCAGTGCCTTTTCTGCGGGAAGCGGAGGGTCGCACGCCTATACCAGTGGTGTGTTGTAAATATTTTTGCTACTGGTTTGCGCTCCCACAACACTTCTGTGCATGCGCAGAAGCGTCCTGGGCAGGTGGGCGGAGCCTCCCACCACCGGCGCTACCGGTTCTAAGAACCGGTCCAAACCGGGAGCAACCCACCCCTGGCCTATACACACAAACACTTATTGTTTTAATCACTTAGATTCTGTGTTAACGGCAGGCAATTGCCAGGACAAGCATTTCTAGGCTATTGAATTACATATAATCGGAGTCAAAGACATCAAGAAAAAAGAGTGTGTAGTGAATAACACAGAGTCCTATCAGGAGCCTTAGGGATGTCTTCAGGTATTTGCTTTCAGGACTCTTTCCTTGTGTGACCAGAGTCAGGAGTAAATCAGTAGTTTCTTCATTACAGCTGCGGCATCTTTTGCCTGGCTTGACATAACTTTCTGCAGCTGTGATTTGCACATTCAGCTCATTTTATATTCTCTGCGTGAGGAAGGGCATATCCTTGACTTGCAACACTTCATTTAGTGACAGTTCAATGTTACAACAGCACGTAAAAAAGTGACTTCTAACCATTTTTCACAGTTACAACCTTTGCAGCATCCCTAAGACCATGTGATCAAAATTCAGAGGCTTGGCCACTGGTTCATACTTATGACCGTCGCAGTGTCCAGGGGGTCACGTGATCATCTTTTGCGATCTTCTGACAAGCAAACTCAATGAGAAAGAAAGGTCGTAAAACGAGGCAAAACTCACTTAACAAATGTCTCCCTTAGCAACAGAAAGTTTGGGGTCGAGGATTACCTGTATATATACAATTGCCTCCTATATGAAAAGACGTATGCATTCGTATTCCAATATTTGAAGGGTTTCCACAAGGAACAGTGAGTGAAACTATTCTCCAAAGCACCTGAGGGCAGGACAAGAAGCAACGGATGGAAACTATTCAAGGAGAGAACCAACCTAGAACTAGGGAGAAATTTCCTGACAGTTAGAACAATTAAATCAGTGGAATAACTTGCCTCCAGAAATTGTGAATGCTCCAACACTGGAGGTTTTTATGGAAAGATTGGACAAAAATTTGTCTGAATTGGTATAGGGCAGTGATGGCGAACCTTTTTTTTCCTCGGGTGCTGAAAATGTGTGCGTGCATGCTATCTCACGCACACACATGCCCACACCCATAATTCAATGTCCCCCATGTGCCCCACCCCCCTGCGCATGAGCACGCAACCCCCCGTGCTGTCCCATTCCCTGCACATGACCCCCCGCTGCCCCATTTCCTGACTTCTGGTGGGCCTGGTAGGCCCATTTTTTGCCCTCCCCAGGCTCCAGAGGCTTTCTTGGAGCCTGGGGAGGGTGAAAATGCCCTTCCCCACCCTACAGTGGCCCTCCAGAGGCTGAAAACTCCCTCCCAGAGCCTCTGCATGAGCCAAAAATCAGCTTGCCGGTGCGCACATGCACGCTGGAGCTGAGCTAGGGCAACTGCTCACATGCCGGCAGATATGGCTCCGCGTGCCACCTGTGGCATGTGTGTCATAGGTTCGCCATCACGGGTATAGGGGGTTGGACTAGAGGATCTCCAAGGTCCCTTCCAACTGTGCTATTCTGTTATTCTTTAGAGGAAGAGATCTCCGGTGCCATTTACTTCTTTTGAAAAATTGGCATATCTTGCATTTCTACCAAATGAAGTTCCGGATGTTCCAGAAACTTTTTGGAAGAAAGTCCAGATGATACTCCAAAGGTTTTAAAACAAAACCTTTTACTTTGACTGAAAAAGTGAAACTGACATCAATTCCTATCCAAGAGGAAATAATTTAAGACTGTCTCTTCCACTTAAAAAGGAAGCCTGCACAGAAAAAAGTTAATCTCCCTCTATTATCATATTCTTGGCAAATCTAAGACAACTCGCTCATTTAAATGTCAGTAAGCATTTAAAATGGAGAAAAAGGCTAATCCTAACTGTCAATAAATACAGTACCTGGATTTTGTTTCTCCATTCTATAATTGTTTGATTGTTATATATCCCACTTGAAATCAACACTTCATGATTAATTACTGAGAGGTCTACAGACAGTCCTTGACTTACATTTGCAATGAGCCTGACAATTACAATAGTTAAGTTGTCACAGTCTAAAGTGGGCCACTCTCCAACCAGGCCCAATTTTATGACTTTCATTGCATTGACTGTTAATTAAATGCAGCAGTTGTAAAGTGAACACCACGGACATTGAGTGAATCGATTGTTCACTATGGGTGTTTTTTTTCCTAGAACCTGGAAGTGAATGCCAGTTTCTGGGGGTGGGGAGGAGTCATAAAGTGTGATCATGTGACTATGGGACACTGCAAATGGCTGAGTGGGCAAAATGCAGTCATGTGACTGTGAGGAGAGGGCGGCCATTGGAACTTCCAAATTGGTCGAAACTACATTTTTTCAGGATAGGATCCAATATAACTTCAAACAGTGGCTAAACTAGGACTATCTATAATCAGAAAAATAATAGAGTAGAAATTTGTTGACAAAACCTTTAGAGGTAGCCCTCAACTTACAGCTGAACCCCAAATTACTGTTGCTAACCGAGACAGGTGTTAAGTGACCTTAGTCGCATTTTATGACCTTTCTTGCCACAGTGGTTAAGTGAATCACAGCTGTTGTTAAATTAGCAACACGGTTGTTAAGTGAATCTAGCTTCCCCATTGACTTTGCTTGTCAGAAGGTCGTAAAAAGTGATCGCTTGACCCTGGGACACTGCAACCATCATAAATATGAATCAATTGCCAAACGTCTGAATTTTGATCACCTGACCATGGGGGTGCTGCAACAGTCATTAAGTGTGAAAAATGGTTGTGTCACTTTTTTCAGTGCTGTTGTAACTTCAAAAACGGTCACTAAATGAACTGTTGTAAGTCGATGACTATCTGCATGCATGCATTTTTTGCAAAGGAAGGAAGTTCAGCTAGAAATTGGCTAGGTGGCAGCACTTATCCAATTTTAGCTGGTTTTCAAAAAGCTATGCTAAATGCAATCTGCTTAGAGATGTTTGGATAGGCAACCACCAGGAAATCCCATGACTATAGGCTAGACTGGAAAGTAAACCAACCAATCTATTAAAGTTTGTTGCAAAATCAAAACCAGAAACGCACATAGATGACTGATTCAGCTGGATTCAATAACTTCTTTATAAACATAATAACAGATGAATCTACAATACCATTAGCAGATTATTTCTTCAAGTAAACACAAGCAGGAGTTAGTTTCATTTCAGCAGAGTTCAGAGTGGAAGAGTACAGAGTGGAAACTGGAGCCACACCCAGCCTTAAGCTTAAGTTCAATTTTGATTCTCTGCACAGACTCAGAAGTGGTTAGCTCCCATTGGCTGACCTAGTTGCTATGCCTATTCATTGGCTAACCTTGTTACCACTGGCTCTCCCAGTCATGAATATTCTAACACAATCCACCAATCAATAAATTAATAATACTGGAAGATATGAATGGCAAATCATGTCCATATTGTCACCAAGAAAACTACATGCACAATATGCCCAAATACCCCCAGGAGTAGGTTTTGACAAGAGAAACTTGACCTTTCTCTTACTAAATGGCTATGGAGATTCTCAGTCATCCAGGTCATGGTTATCCCAAAGGCCCTACCATCCAGTCAGAGCTGAAGAAGCTTCTTGGATGAGAAGCGAAACGTCTTCAGAGAAAAACCAGAAAAGTCCAGTTGCCTCTTGAAAAAGCACCTTTGGGATTATCTTACTAAAGTTCAAAGCCACAAAAGATCTGATCTAAGAGATCTGCTTGAGCTCCATTCATGCTTGTGGCTTGATCAGGGCAGCAAAGAATCTCAACTAATTCTTGGCAAGCACATGAAAGTCCTCTAATCGCAATTCTGTAAGTACTGACACACCTTGTTAATCACAATTACTGATCCTATATTGCTGGGCCATCCCTAACCCTCCACCTCCCCTCCCCTCTTCTTCCTTTCCTTCCCTTTCCTTTCTCCTTTCCTTTCTCCTTTCCCTTCCCATTCCTTTTTCCTTTTTCCTTTCTTTTCCTTTCTTTTTTCAGTTGGAGAGTTGTACACCTATGTTAGGTAACATGAAGGGGAACACCTTTGCATGGATAAAACAGAATGGATCTGCTGCTGACACGAGCAATGAGGAGGATCCAGCAAAATAAAGTCAAATTAATTTTGAGACACATTAAATCCAATGACTAAGATTTAAGAAGTGCTTATGTCTTCTGTTGAAATCAATTGGATTTAAAAGTGCTTACCTTTGTCAGGATTATGGCTATAATTTAGATCATATGCAGCAGCTTAATGAGTTTGTGCATCACAGCCAGAAAAACTGTTTGCATAAATAATCTGTTAATAAAATAATTAGTCGAAGTATAAATCTCACACAAATCAATAGCCTTGGAGCACACAGGGCCTGCTATCAAAATCTCTTCAGGATCAAGGAATAGAGACAATGGTGGTAGGATTTATTCAAGAATATAATTAGTAAAGGCTTCATAGAAACACATACATCTGTGCATATACAAACACACACAGGTTTGTAGAAAGTAGTAGAAGTAGTTTGGAAAAACTGAGTTAAAAAATACCTATTTAAAAGCAACCAAGTGAAAAATTAGAAGATCAGCTTTTTAAAATCACTCATAAAGAAAGAAAGTAGTAAATTTTCAAGAAATTTTAAGGTCCAGAGAAATTTCACCCTTACATTTCAGTCTAAGGCAGGGGTGTCAAACTCGCAGCATCACGTTGTCGTCACATGACGTATCGTGACTTTTTTCCACTTCGCTAAACTGGGGGTGGGCGTGGCCAGCATGGGACGCATCCGGCCCATGGGCCGCGAGTTTGACACCCCTGGTCTAAGGCAATGCAATAATCAATGGGAGTCCGTAACAAAATTTTAGCAAAGAATTTGCCTTCCTTTCTTTGGGGGGTCTATCTTTTTCCTCTGAGAGCGACTCCACTCATGGTGTTTCCTGGCAGAAACGTTCGATGGATGGCGTCATCTTTTTGTCTGTGTGTTCTGTGGAGGAAGTGCTATCATTATACAGTAGAATATCCAGCATAACAGAATCCCAGTCATAATTCAGTATTCCTTAACAAAAGTGACAGTTTCAGAAATTTAGATTTTGGGGTGGGGATTTCGAAGTGAGATGGGCAGGGAAAAGATCAAACCCACAAAAGAAGGAAAATGAGAAGTTGCTGCTTCTTATTGTTCAATTGAAAGCTGACTGCAGTGCTTGAGAAACAGTGATGGGCCAGAAGGATGAGATAATCAGTCTTCTGAAATCTTTTTTTTTCTTTTTTAATCAAATCATTCACTCCTTTCCTAAATGTCCAGAGTTTCCAAAAAGCACCAAGTCTGCTGTTACTAATGCTCCTTCCCTGAAAGAACCCAAGCCTTTTCAAAAGTAACTTAGCAATAGCACTATAGCAAGAGAACTTAGACTTATACACCGCTTCATAGTGCTTTACAGCCCTCTCTAAGCGGTTTACAGAGTTCAGCATATTGCCCCCAACAATCTGGGTCCTCATTTTACCAACCTCAGAAGGATGGAAGGATGAGTCAACCTTGAGCCGGTGAGATTTGAACAGCTGAACTGCAGCTAGCAGTCAGCTGAAGTAGCCTGCAGTGCTGCACTCTAACCACTGCGCCCACCTCGGCTCTTACATCCATGGAACCAGCTCTCCCCACTGCTCCAAATAATTACATTTCCTCCTCTAAGCAAAATGTTCACGAAACACAAAAGTGTCACTGTGCACTGTGCAGAATATTCACAGGGTGCACAATTGGATTGTCCTGTCGTGTGTACATACAATAATCTTTGCATGTCTCTGTTAAGAAACATGTAAACAATGGTCTTGTTTGGAAGCACCAGAATTGGTCCACCAAAACCCAGATGAGCACTTAGATGGCAGGAAAGAATAATTTTGCTCCATCTAATCAATTCCAGATTTTTGCAATCTGATCTGATAGGTTCCGATAATGTTTATAAGAACCATGGTGGCACAATGGTTAGAATGCAGTATTGCAGGCTAATTCTGCCCACTGCCAGCAATTCAGCTCAAGATTGTACTCAGCCTCCATCCTTCCAAGGTCAGTAAAATGAGGACTCAGATTGTTGCTGACTCTGTAAACTGCTTAGAGAGGGCTGTAAAACACTATGAGACAGTATATAAGTCTAAGTGCTATTGCTATTGCTAAGTGCTATACACACAAGATTTGGGTGCTGTTTCTAGATTCATGCCACCTCCCATTGTTGATGTAAAGGTGTCCTCCTGGTAGAGATACTCAGTCCATTTTTTTCCCACTGCACCCTCTGGAGCCTGGAGGTGATTATTCCTACAGGTGGAAATTACCACCAATATCCATGCTCCATGGCTTTTCCCCCTCCTCATGCATCATGGTGTGCTTGCCTCAAGATTCTGGAGTATTTTGGCGCCAGCCAGATTGGTCTTCTTAGCTTCTGCTACTTCGCATGGGATAGCAACTACAAAACAAAGTTTACACAGGGTCAAGTGTTTACCTCAAAATGATGACCATTAAGATGCAAACTCTGCCTCTTTCATATACACACAATGATGTGATAGTGCTTTGGCGATCTATCCCCATCCCAGAAGATACCTGCTTCTTTGGAGGCCCATTTCTGTGACCTTCATTGATCAGATGGAGAAAGCACAGATTATCTCTGACTCTTTTTGCAGCAGATGCTAGGAATGGAGTTCTTGCCTGATTTGAGGATAACTTTAGGGTTTGAAATAAGATTGTGGAGTAGAACAATCCATTGGTCTGAATCAGAAGTGGGATTCAGCAGGTTCTGACCAATTCTGGAGAACCGGTAGCGGAAATTTTGAGTAGTTCAGAGAACCGGTAAATACCACCTCTGACTGGCCCAGCCCCCATCTATTCTCTACCTCCCGAGTTCCAGCTGATTTGGAGGAAATGGAGATTTTACAGTATCCTTCCCCTGCCACCGCCCACAGGTAGTAAAAAAAGTTGAATCCCACCACTGGTCTGAATTAAAATGACATGTTATCTCCACTCTCTTCAGAGTCCTCTAGCAAATAAACCACAGTCTTCACACTGATACAGAGTTTTATAGATTAAGAGATTGGCTCATAGGTATACATCAGTAGTGGGTTCTAAAACTCTTTACTACTGGTTTGTGTGCGCGCTTGCGCGCGCGCAAAGCTTCTGCGCATGCCAACATATTTCAATTGTTAGCTAAAGAACTGATCTTCTAATTCAGCATAATACAGATGCATATAACATACAAAGTTGTATGCCAACTAGCAAAACTCTCTGGAAGGTTTAAAAGGTTTTTTTTTAAGATATGAGGAATTTCATCTGCTCTGAACTATAGGCTTTGTGATCTTAAACCATCAGCATAGCTTTCATAATTTTCATTGTAACAACCTACTGCCTTGGACAGAAGTCTTATTAGGCTAGGGCCAAAGATCAAGTCTCTTAGCCTGGAAGGCCATAACTTTTCAGAATTACAGAATAACAAATTTGGAAGGGACCTGGGAAGTCTTCTAGTCAAAACCTTGCTCAAACAGGAGACCCTATACCAGTGATGGCGAACCTATGGCACGGGTGCCACAGGTGGCACACGGAGCCATATCTGAGGGCACGCGAGGCATTGCCCTATGTCAGCTCCAGTGCGCATGTGCGCACTGGTCAGCTGACTTTTGGCCTTCTTTTCGGCCATTTTCGCTCTCCCCAGGCTTCAGGAAAGCCTCCTGAACTCTGGGAACAGCGAAAAACGGCCCAGCGGGCCTACCGGAAGTCCGGAGGCTTCAGTGAGGCCTGTGCGCATGCGCGGGGGACAGTGCAGGGGTTGTGTGCATGCGCAGGGGGAGGGCATTGCATTATGGGTGTGGGCACGCACGCGCACGCTATCGCGCGCGCACCCACCCTTTTGGCACCCGAGCCAAAAAAGGTTCGCCATCACTGCCCTATACCATGTCCATTCTCTTCTTAAAAACCTCCAGTGATGGAGCATCCACAACTTCTGAAGGCAAGCCATTCCACTGATTAATTGTTCTCATTGCCAGGATATTTCTTCTCATTTCTAGGTTGGTTATCTCCTTGATTAGTTTCCATCTGTTAGTTCTGTCCTCAGGTGCTCAATTTAATCTCAATGACACACACCTCTTTTTTTATATATATAAAAAAATTGGCCATGATCCTGCCCTCCCTCCTCTCTTTCTTCTTCACCCTTCCTTCTGTGAAGTAGAGCTTACATAAAGGAAACTGTAAGAGGAAACAGAGTCCCCATGACTCCAGTTCCCTTACAAGCATGCCAGGCAAGAGATTTTAGAATTATAACAAGCACTCAAAAAGGTGGGAAGGAAGGAGGAAGCCTGAAAGGCCTTTTTTTTGTCTCTTGCAAATTCCAAAATGAATTCACCCTTTCTATTTTCTCCTTTGATTCACTCTCTAGCCTAGATTAAAGGAGAGGGACAGTTGAGGGACAGCACTGATCTACATTCTATGAAAGAGAAGGAAGAAGAAGAGAGAAAATGTCACTGCTTGGGAGGCAAGTTAGAGGGAGAAAGAGAGAGAATACATGAGAATGATGTAGCCTTAAATTTGTGGGGCCACATGTTTTTTTTGTTTTTTTTAATTTTTCTCCACATTGAAAAAAATACATAACAACACATATACCTTCAATTCCGATCCATATAATTACATTATCTCTTATAGGAACATAAGATATCCTAAATTACATTTCAAATTTTCTATAACTCAGTCTGTCTAAATATTTATTTCAAATAGCTAATATTAATTATATTAAGTGACAGGCTGAAAAGACTTCTCTCAAATTTTAGCTTCTTATACTCACAATCCTAAATCTTTATTTCTATTTCCGTTATATTATAATTTAACTTTCGGTATATGTTATTTTTTTTTTTTTACTTAATGCTGCCTCCTTATCTATTTTTGTCATCTGGGTTATACAATCATATTTCTCAATTCCTTTTATCCCATTAATATTGAATTAATAATAAAAACTTTATCTATATTCTTTTTCAAACCATTCATAAAATTTCACCCAAACTTTGTAGAACTCCGAATCCTCCTTATCCTTAATTTTCATTGTCAATCTATTCATTTCCGCACAATCCATTATCTTCTTAAGTACTTCTCTCTCAGTCGGTATTCCATTCAGTTTCCAATTTTGAGCATATGCTATTCTAGCGGCTGTTACTATATATACAATTAAGTATATTTCTTCTTTATTAAATTTCTCTGGCAATATGGTGGGGCCACATGTTGAACTTGGTCATCTTACCATCCAGAGCAGTCTAAGCTTAACAATTTTAAGACCTGTGGACTTCAATTCTCAGAATTCCCCACAAAGCCCTGCTAAAGATTGGACATCCTTGCTCTAGAGCAGGGGTGTCAAACTCGTGGCGTCACGTCGTCACATGATGTATCATGACTTCCCCCCCTTCGCTAAACTGGGGGTGGGCGTGGTCAGCACATGACGCATCCGGCCCATGGACTGTGAGTTTGACACACCTGCTCTAGAGCAGCGGCCCCCAAACTTTTGGGCACCAGGGACCAGTACTGTGCAGAGAGGTTCCTCTGTGGACCAGAGGGGGCATGGTTTCACATGTTGCCTGCATCCCACGGATGGGGCTTCGCTTGCTTGCTTGGCCTGTGCTGGTCCACAGATCAGGGGTTGGGGACCCCTGCCCTAGAGGCCCTGGACTCAGTCTTTTAACTCAAAAGCAATGAACTGAGGCTCTGCCTTTAATTATTCTCCAGAGAAAGCCTGCAACCAATAGTGCTATTTCTTTTAAGCAACTTTCCAAAGAAAGACTTGGAGACAGAAAGATACTAAAGAGACTCTCTAATTGAGCAAACTCCAATCTTTACAGTGTTACAGTATGAATAAATATGCAGACCAAAACCAATAAGCAATATGCAACAGTAATTATAGCGGAAAATTACACAGAAAAACAGTCCGAAGCAGGATATAAAGAATAGAGTGAATAATTTACATTAAAAGGCTTTAAGATGTTGCCTGCAGTTTAAATAACTTCAAGGTACTGTGAAAATAGTCAAGGAACTTCCTGATGACTTGTGAACAATCCAGCTTGGTCTCCATTCTGAAAATAAAACCAAGGCTGGATGGTTCAGATTCCAATTTATAGAAGATCTGTGAATACTTTGCATTCAGTTCTCAAAAGGGATCTCAGAATGAGTAGAAGCATGGACATGCCTGTTGCTTGCAACTTCTTAAAACAGCTACCCCTTTTCTCAGGGGTCATATAATGGCCACAGAAGACAACCATGCAATCTGGGGAGAAGATGCAGCTGCTTTAAGTAGCCAGCATGTGCTATGTTTGCATTTCTGTTTTCTCCTAAGCACCTTCTCCAAATTATTTCCTAAGGAATTTTCAGTCCTAATTTAAAGCTTTACAAGAGTTCTTCAGATGATTGCAATAGTGCAATAATAGCAAATTTACTAGGCTATTTTGTTCAAGGAGGCAAGCCCCCTTAGAATCACACTTTTGCTTAATTGCTTCATCCTTAAATCAAATTAATTTGATTGACCCCTATCTGCCATGACCCAGGCTGTAGCACTTGCACAGGGCCTATTCAATTGTGGCAGTGTCCCTGCTCCTGATTGTTGTTTAGGTCTTGGGAGGTGTGCTGATAGACTAGAGGGATATTTAGCTCAGATTAAGAGATTCTTAAAAGATTATTTAAGAGATTGCATTAGGGCAGGGGTAGGCAAAGTTGGCTCTTCTATGACTCGTGGACTTCAACTCCCAAAATTCCTGAGCCAGTCATGCTAGCTCAGGAATTCTGGAAGTTGAAGTCCATGAGTCATAGAAGAGCCAACTTTGCCTACCCCTGCATTAGGGGAATGTAGCTGGAGATTGCACACTGGGTAATGTAGTCCATGACATGTGACCCCATCT
The DNA here is from genome assembly GCA_023053685.1 of Diadophis punctatus similis. Lineage (NCBI taxonomy): Eukaryota > Metazoa > Chordata > Lepidosauria > Squamata > Dipsadidae > Diadophis > Diadophis punctatus. The sequence continues at coordinate 206,013,322 of JALIGW010000001.1, forward strand.
GTGTGTTCTTATTGGCCATCAAGCTATACCTAGACTGCTGGGTAATTGTGCCATGCTCTCCAACAGCCATTTTAAGTCTTACAAAGGGCCATGCAACAGCCTGCAGATGGGGAGAAATGAATCTCTTTTCACCTACGTGTAATGGGACAGATTATGGACAGACAGCCTGAAGAATTTCATCTCATTAGTAAGTCTATTTATGTGATGATACCAGACAATAAAAGTAATTTGTATGTTTTACCCATTTGCGTGGAGTTTTATCTGAGAAAAGCATTTCTAAGCTTGGACCAGAACAGGGGTAGACCTATATGAAAGTGAAACTCAATTGCTACTTGAGATGGAGCTACTTTGCAAAGTTTAAAGAGACATGTCTCTATATTAGCAATATATTAGCTCTATATTGCTCTATATTAGCAATGTTTAGCAATGTTTAGCATCCACCCACATTTTAGCAAAAGAGTACTGGATTGGTCTTGAGTTACCCAAAGGAAGGAGCTCTTAGATTTTCCTTACCTGTCTTGTCTATTTAACTACTCACAATCTCTGCTTTTTACCTGGTTCTTCCCATGGTAGCAGAGAAGCAACAATCTTTTGTTGTTGTACAGGTAGTCCTCGACTTACAACAGTTCGCTTAGTGAACGTTCAAAGTTACAATGACTCTGGAAAAAAGTGACTTAGGATCATTTTTCACACTTATGACTGTTGCACCATGGACACGTGATCAAAAGACAGGTACTTGGCTACTGACTCACATTTATGACGGTGGCAATGTCCCTGGGTCATGTGATCCCCTTTGGCGACTTTCTGACAAGCAAAAGCTTGCCACTGCCCTAGCCGAAGCTCAATGCACAATCTATGAGGTATCTTTCAGAACCTGCTCCTTGCCCAACTTATGGTCATTGGTCCCAGTCATACCTATTTTTAAAAAGGGTGACCCTAGTCTAGTAGAAAATTACAGACCAATCTCACTGTGTTGCATCACCCGTAAAGTCATGGAATCAATTATCAACCAATCCATTACCCTCCACTTAGAAACAAACAACCTGCTTTCTAACAAGCAGTTTGGTTTCATGAAAAATTTGTCCTATGATCTGCAACTCCTACTGTACACTGCAAAAACATTTGGACCACACATCTTGATCAGGGTAAAGCAATAGACTCAATTTACATAGACTTCTGCGAAGCCTTTGATTCAGTTGTGCACGACAAATTACTATTGAAACTAAGTTACTTCTGAGTCCCATGGGAGTTGGGCGGCATATAAAAGCGACCAAATAAATAAATAAATAAGTTCTTACAGCATGTCCGGATCTCTGCACAAGTAGATAGCCGCATTCCTGCCAAACAGGCAACAAGTAGCCAAAAGAGGGAGGGCCCTATGAAATACGGCACCAGTTAACAGCAGTGTCCCCCAAGGCAGTGTTTTAGGACCCACACTCTTTCTGCTTTATATCAATGACCTATGTGATCATATTAAAAGCAGCTGCATCCTCTTCGCCGATGACATAGAATTATTTAACACTAGTGACAATGCTACTGCCCTACAAAGCAACCTTGACTATTTATTTATTTATTTATTTATTTATTTTATTTATTTATTTATTTTGTTATTCTTATATGCCGCCCAACTCCCAAGGGACTCAGGGCGGCGTACAACAGGGAAAAATACAAGAATAATCAAAATACATGTAATTAAAAAGAAACAAATACAAATTTTTAAAAAAGCAATATTAAAACAACAACATCCATTCAACATCATACATACTTGGGGGGTAATCTCAGGTGGATTAAGCTGTCCCCCCCACCTGCAGGAAAAGCCATGTTTTGACGGCTTTTCGGAAGGCCAGCAGAGTGGGGATGGTCCGGGTCTCTGGGGGTAGTTGGTTCCAGAGCACGGGGCCGGCCACAGAGAAGGCTCTCCCCCTAGGACCCGCCAGCCGGCATTGCTTGGCCGACGGGACCTGGAGGAGGCCAACTCTGTGGGCCCTAACCTGTCGGAGGGAAGTATGAGGCAGAATGCGGTCCCGAAGATATCCTGGTCCTAAGCCATGAAGGGCTTTAAAGATGGTGATCAACACCTTGAATTGGACCCGGAGACCGATGGGCAACCAATGCAGCTGGCGGAGTATTGGTGTCACGTGGGTGTACCTTGGCACACCCACCACAGCACGCGCAGCCGCATTTTGCACCAGCTGAAGTCTCCGGATACTCTTCAAGGGTAGCCTTGAAGACATTCTGACTATGTGTCAGAATGGTCGCGCAATTGGCAACTCCAAATTTCAACTAATAAATGCTCTGTCCTACACATTGGCAATAAAAATTAGAACACCCCATTCTTAAGAGGTCCGTAAAGTTGGGCGGAAATGATCTCGTAGACGACCCTCACTCTGTCAAGGACCTAGGAGTACTCATCTCAAATGATCTAAGCCCCAGACCTTACTGTAACAGCATTGCCAAAAAGGCATTAGGAGTTGTTAACCTAATTTTGCGAAGCTTTTTCTCCAGTAACATTGTTTTGCTAACTAGGGCATACAAAACCTTTGTCAGACCAATTCTTGAATACAGCTTGTCCGCCTAGAACCCACACTGTATATCAGACATTAACACGATTGAGCGGGTTCAGAGGTATTTCACAAGAAGAGTACACCACTCCTCTACTCACAATGGAATTCCCTATGCCACCAGGCTTGAAATTTTGGGCTTGGACAATCTGGAACTGCGCCGCCTGTGGTCCAATCTAAGCATAGTACATAAAATTGTCTGCTACAATGTCTTGCCTGTCAACGACTTCTTCAGTTTCAACCACAATAATACACAGGCAGACAATTAATACAAACTCAAGGTAAACCGCTTCAAACTCAATTGCAGAAAATACGACTTCAGCAACAGAGTGATCAACGCCTGGAATGCTCTACCCAACTCCATTGTTACAGCCTCAAACCCTCACAGCTTCAATCTCAAACTGTCTACCCGTGGACTTCACCCCATTCTTAAGAGGTCCGTAAAGGGGGTGTGCATAAGCGCACTGGCGTGCCTAATATCCCTGTCTTACTGTCCCCATTTATTTGTATTTACTTACTTTGTTCATGTTTATGTTCATACCTATACTTGTTATCTTGTACATGTTTCACAAACAAATAAATATAAATAAATAAATAAATAAAATAAAGTCAATGGGGAAGCCAGATTCACTTAACAACCGCATTACTAATTTAAGAACCGCAATGATTCACTTAATAAATGTGGCAAGAAAAGTCGTAATATGAGGAAAACTCACTTAACCAATTTCTCACTTAGCAACATAAATTTTGGGCTCAATTGTGGTCATAAGTTGAGGAGTACCCATAGTCACAAAGACTTGCTTGGAAACTCATGCAATTGCTTAAGGATAAGTAACTGCCCACTTCACTCTGCAAAACTAATATTTTCAAGGTTGAGAAGGAAAAGGAACATAATCAGGGGTGAAATCCTCTGAAGTATGCTACCGGTTCACTTTGCGCGTGCTTTGCACATGCATGAATGCTGTGCGTGCATGCACATCACAGGCACTACTGTGCAGCGTTGAAAAAGGAGCATTTTGAAGCCATCAGAGTCTGCAAAGGTAAGTAGAACAGCGAGGGGGGGATCAGCTGTGCCGCGCAATTTAGATTAGCTAGAAAGCAGGAAATCCTGCTTTCTAGCTAATCTAGATCACGGGGCACAGCTGATCATTGCACAGCTGATCATTGGGTATACTGGTTAATACCAGTTCGCCTGAACTGGTAGCATTTTTTACTACTGGTTCGGGCGAACAGGTCCGAACCAACTGGTCCGAACCGGTAGCATTTCACCTCTGAACATAACAATTCATGCTCAGATTCCACAGCCAAAAAACAAAGATAACAATAGCACTTAGACTTATATACCGCTTCACAGTGCTTTACAGCCCTCTCTAAGCAGCTTAAAGAGCCAGCATATTGCTCCCAACAATCTGGGTCCTCATTTTACCTACCTCAGAAGGATGGAAGGCTGAGTCAACCTTGAGCCGGTGAGATTCGAACTGCCAAACTTCTGGCAGCCGACAGTTAGCAGAAGTAGCCTGCAGTACTACATTCTAACCACTCCTCCACCCCGGCTCTTAATACAGCTTGTGTCATTCCCAAGGGGAACCAATGATTCTATTCACAAAAGTAACCCAACTTATGTACTTTGATCCAATATGGGGCAAACATTATATATTTGCACCATTTGTGTGATTGCACGGGTCACTGTGTTGATGTCCATGTTATGAACATCATTGGTTCAGTTGAGACCCCTTGAAAAATTATTATTTTGGCCTGAGTTCAAAATGTGTTCTTGGCGAACCAGATGAATGTGATCTTGCTCACTTTATCTGAGGCTCCTCTGTCAAACAGAGCTCAGCAGTGTAAGTTTCATGCATAACTTCCTGGCAATAATGTCCCATCATCGGTGAAGGTTGCTTATGTCTCTTTTAATAGATTCTAGATTGGGAGATAATGGAAGCACTTTCATGCCTTGACATCCCTTCATTTTCCATTTGTGTACATCATTCCTAGAATTCATCTTGACTAACAATCTCAGCTCAAGGGCAACGTAGATTCACTGACAGCAAACATGTCCCAGACTGGAGGAAAATTTTGAAAATTAAAACAGCTATAACCAAAATAACATCAAAAACAAACAAACAAACCCCAATCAATAACACACTCACCCTGTGTTCTCAGTATAGCATTTTTTTAAAAAAATGCAAGAATCATACTGATCTTTCTTGCTTCATCTTCTTGCTTCTTGACCTGACTATTTTTCTTTGTTAATCAAAGGGTTAGTTTGTTTAACGTGGGATGGCTTGATAGCTTTAGAAGGTAATTTGAAAAAAGGACAAGGGATGCCAGAATTCCATAAAATAACAGGATGTTGGGTGGGGTTAGCGAAAGACAACAGCTAACCAGAGATATTAAAAGAAGCCTTGGTAAAATAGGCACCGGCCTTCTCCTCTTCCAAATGCAAGTGTAGAGCCTGCCACCTAGTGCAAGCTTTTAGTAGAGTCTAACTAATCTCAGAAATTTATAAGAGCCTATTCAAAACTTGCATGATTGCTCTAATTTTATGTCTCCACTGTCTGAAAAGCTACCTCCAGTGTGGAGTCAAGCAGCAACAAGTTCAAGGCACCAATGAGAATTAAAAAGTTCAACAATGTCCATGTCTAACTATGAGCGCCTAAGTTCCTTGCTTACATAAATTCCAAGTTCCACAATATATTTTATTTTTTTATTTTATTTTTTATTTATTTGTCAAACATGTACAGGATAGTAGTTGTTTGTATAAACATAACAAAAGCAAAAAAGTACAGATAAATGAGGACAATAGGACAGTAAGACAGGGATGGTAGGCACAGTGGTGCGCTTATGCATGCCCCTTACAGACCTCTTAGGAATGGGGTGAGGTCGACTGTAGACAGTCTAAGGTTAAAGTTTTGGGGGGTTTGCGAAGAAACCACAGAGTCAGGTAGTGTATTCCAGGCATTGATCACTCTGTTGCTGAAGTCATATTTTCTGCAGTCGAGTTTGGAGCAGTTTACATTAAGTTTGTATCTATTGCGTGCTCATGTGTTGTACACTGATTACATTACATAAAATGGCAATACTACACAGAGCCAACCTTAAGAATGTTTATTCAGAAGTTCAGAGGAGCTTATTCCTATTTGCAAGAGGCTACAATCTCAATCAGCTTAGATGTAGTAGTCAAAACAGTGCATTGATAGAGAGCCAGTTTAGGATGGTGGTTCAGGTGCTGGCCTAGAAACCTGTGAGTTCTAGTTTCTAGCGTTGAGCAGGACACCAAGACTGCTTGATGACTCTAGGCCATTCACTTTCTCTCAGCCCAACCCACCTCACAAGATTGTTGTTGTGGGGGAAGTAGGAAGAGGGATGAGTATTAGGAATGTTTACCACCCTGAGTTATATTAAAAAAGGGTAGGATAAAAATCTAATAATAATTGCTTCAAAGTGAGGGTGAGGTCCTCTTGATATTGCAGAATTGTAACTTCTAGCAATTTCAACCAATAGCTTAGTGCCAGATATTTGCAGCGAACTGATTTGTGGTAGGTACACTTTTATAGTATATGCAGCAATAAGGAAAATGATAGAACCATTTATAAAGAGATGAAGAGCTAAAAGTTGCAGACTATATAAATTGCATTCTAAATGGTGAAATATTAAATTATATAGTCTTCTCACCCTCTGCTTCTCAGCTCACATCACATTAATCCCAGGGGAAACATATGATAAATAATATGCTCGCCAAAGTAGAGGATCCCCCCCCAATAATTGATTTATAAAAAGCATCGACTTTGCCTTTTTTTTTGCCACAGTGACATTCAAGAAAGTTTTACTAACCTAGCTTAAACAATGAAAAGATGCAACTAAAAATAGCAGAGCAGAAGAAAAACAAGGAAAATAAAGGCCACTTAGAGAGCGAGTAATATTTACTTAATAGAATAGAATAGAATAGAATAGAATAGAATAGAATAGAATAGAATAGAATAGAATAGAATAGAATAGAATAGAATAGAATAGAATAGAGCTGGAAGGGAGCTTGGCTGTCTTCTAATCCAGCCCTCTGCTCAAGCAGAAGAATCTATACTATTTCAGATAAGTGGCTGTCTACTCTCTTCTTAAAAACCTCCAGCGATGAAGCAAGGACATCTAACAAGGATTTCAAGGTACAATCTCAAATGGAGAGCAAGTTTGCATGGCAGATGAGAGAGTGATCCACAAAACCCAGGCAACTATCAATCTACTTGCACATGTTAACCTTTCACATCATGTGAACATTTTCTAGTCTTCTTAGCTAATGGACATCAAAAATAGTCAATGAAGAGTATTAAGCTCAAAATGGAAACATCAATAAACTCCTATGTGAACTTACATTACAGCTGTCTGATCTTGTCAAAGGATGTCAAAGTTGACAATCAGATTTCATGCTGGATCCTGAACTTTAAGAACTTGATGCAGAAATATACATTGAAATGAGACATCACAACTGGGGAAGGTTTGAATTGGATAGGTGCTGCTCAGGGGCGGGTTCCTATTTTTTTTACTACCACTCTGTGGGCGTGGCTTATTTTGTGGGTGTGGCTTGCCAGCCATGTGACTGAGTGGGCGTGGGCCTCGGGAGCTTGGCAGCGGCTGGAGAAGCCCCCCGCAGCAGCCCCCCGCAGCGGGAGCAGCAAGACCGCGGCAGCGGTTCTTCTAGGAGGTTCCATCCGGCCTGAATGCTTCTCCCCATTTGATGATCCTAGGCTCCTGCCGCCCATTCCCCCTCCCCTCAGCAGCTCAAGAAGCCTCAAACGTGCGAAAATGCCTGGGATCATCATTGCGTGTTTGTGGCTTCTCGGACTGCTGAAGGGAGGGGAATGGAGATAGCTCCTGGCGCCCATTCTTTCAGCATCTCACGCGCTCCCTCAGCCATCCTCCCCTGCTTGGACTCACTGTGGGGTAGGAAGGCAGCGCATGCGCAGTGCTGGAAGCTCGGCTTCTGGGGATGCACAGAAGAAAATTTTTAAAAAAAAATTAAAAAAAATTTTTTTTAAAAATGGCGGTGCCAATTTTTTGGCACCGGTACTGTGACGTCACCAGTGGGCCGCTACCGGTGCTATAGAGTGGACCGCACTGGTAGGAACCCACCACTGGTGCTGCTGTTGCATTCATTATTATAGCTATTGTTGTTATTGTTATGGTTCACCTAAATAGCAATGCTGCTTAAGAAACAGCAATATTTGGTCTTTTGATATGTTTAAATATGAAAGCCTTTGTTTGATGTGTTTTTAAGCGCTCTAAAGGTTTTGGATATGGTTCATTGACTAATTCCATGAACGCATTCATTCATTAACTGAAGCCTTTAGCGTTCTTCTAAAACCAACAGCAAAATGGAATATTTAGCATTTCCACCAGTTCCCATATTGACATTTAAAAATTTCATGAATGAGATATTTTGCATCAATGCATTTAATATGAATCCTATTGGGATTTTTCTCAGGACTGTGGAAATGCCTGTGCTGAATATTGTCCTGTCCAAATTAGGGCCTAATCCATTACGCACCCTTTGTTTCACACACAAGCACATATACCTCTAATTAATATATCTTCCTTCAGGCACTCTAGTCTTTCTGTCCTATTTCCCTCTGGATTTACAACTTCTCCCAATTTCCAACCATAATACCCTTGTATATTTGTCCATTTTGTAGTCACCTTGGAAGATTGTTCTGTGACAGAGAGATGGAACATAGAACACAGAACATAGAATATCAGAGTTAGAAGGGACCTTGGAGATCTTCTAGTCCAACCAGGGCTGTCTTAATGCATGGGCCAGATGGGCACTTGCCCATGGGCCCCATGAGCATAGGGGCCCCATACTAATCTGTGTTAACCCTTCAATGCACCTTGTATCATATAAATACAGCAACATATTACATTTTACTTCATTTTTTATTAATACTAACATGCAAATATATGTTTAATTTTATTGACCATTTACATTTTTATTCCTGTGAGTAGTTGTTGTAGGGGCCCCAGTACACTGCTTTGCCCGGGGGCCCATAATGCTGTTAAGACGGCCCTGAGTCCAACCCCCTACTTGAGCAGGAGACCCTATACCTTTTCGGACAAGTGGTTGTCCAGTCTCTTCTGAAAAACCTCCAATGATGAAGCACCCACAAATTCTGAAGGCAACCCGTTCCACTGATTAATTGTCCTCCTCTGTTAGGAAATTTCTCCTTAGTTCTAGATTGCTTCTCTCCTTGATTAGTTCCCATTCATTGTTTCTTGTCTTGCCTTCTGGTGCTTTGGAAAATGCTTCTCTTTTGTGCCTTTTGCATTTTTTTTCAAGATTCCTCAGCAGATAGTTGAGGAAATTCTGTAGCAGTGCTTATGCTACACGCTTCATACATGTAATTATGGGGAAAAAATGGAAAACAGTACTGCTCTGCTTTGAATAGCTGTACAGCAGGAACTGCTGGTTAGGCAGCTTTTCTCGTTGTTTGCAACAAGGTGCAGCTTTTGAAATCCCCTTCTGAAATTATGTTGTACATGAGCATTCCTTCTATAAGTATTCTCCAGGTAGCTAATATCACCTGACCCCCATTTTATTTTTATTACTCCTACTAATACAGTTGTTACTTCTTCAATCTATTCATATAATTTGTGGCATGGTTAATGCAATGTGGTAAGGTCATCAGCTAGTCCATGCTTCGTGTGTTGTGCAAACCCATGTTGGCTTGTGGAGAATCCCTATGTAATGAAAATCCAAGCAATTAGATTTATTTAGTAGGACATGGTTCAACTAACAATAGGGCACCTTATGTGGTGAACCCAGCATATCTCTGAGATAGGGAATGCATTTCCTAACCATATTGCTAAAGAGGGTTGGACTAGATGCCCTACAAGGTCCCTTCCAACTCTTATTCTAAGACAGTCTAAGTATAACTAGCAGTCTTGACTATGTGACTAGAAATGAGGGACCCTGGAAGTTGTAGTTTTTAATATCCAGAGGTATATAATAGGTGGTATGTGACTCAATAGTAGTAATTGTGAGTGGGATCTTGGAGACCTAGTGGAGAATCACTTAAATATGAGCCAGCAGTGTGCTGCAGCTGCCAAAAAAGCCAGGCCAGTCCTAGGCTGCATTAATGGAGGGATAGAATCAAGATCGCGTTAAATGTTAGTACCACCTTATAATGCCTTGGTAAGGCCACACTTGGAATGCTGCATCCAGTTTTGGTCGCCACGATGTAAAAAAGATGTTAAGACTCTAGAAAGAGTGCAGAGAAGACAACAGAGTTGATTAGGGGACTGGAAGCTAAAACATATAAAGAACAGTTGTTGGAATTGGGTATATCTAGTTTAATGAAAAGAAGGACTAAGGGTGACATGATAGCAATGTTCCAATATCTCAGGGGTTGCCACAAAGAAGAGGGAGTCAAGCTATTCTCCAAAGCACCTGAAGGCAGGACAAGAAGTAATGGATGGAAACTAATCAAGGAGAAAACCAACCTGGAACTAAGGAAAAATTTCCTGACAGTGAGGAGAATTAATTAGTGGAACAACTTGCTTTCAGAAGTTGTGGATGCTCCATCACTGGAGGTTTTCAAGAAAAGATTGGACAACCATTTGTTTGAAATGGTATAGAATTTCCTGCCTGAGCCAGAGGCTAGACTAGAAGACCTCCAAGGTCCTTTCCAACTCTGTTATTTGTAGGCCACAGATTGCCTTTTGAGCATGATCTCTACAGCAAGAAAACCTTTCCTTGCTACGTTTCTGCCACTGCAAGAGAAACAGAGCAATTCATGTGAATTTCAGAGTCCTATATGT